>PVLA01001870.1:135144-313620 GCA_004027455.1 Hydrochoerus hydrochaeris
AGGTGAAGCAAGATATAAGAAGACTAATAAAAGAAGTCCTGGGTAATCCTCAAGTAGACACAAATGAAAGAATAGAGGAACCCAGAGAAAGGAGAGAAGCCTTTGATGAAGAATATAAACAAAACCTAGAATATATGAAACAGATCCAAAGAGAATATCAGGAAATTAAAAACTCCATTGAAACCTGGCAAAACCTTTTCACAGAAACTAAAGACAAACTTTCAAAACTTGAAGATAGATTTGCAAAGTATGATTGTGAAAGGAAGGATCTCTTAAAAATAGCAAGGAACCAGGAAGCAACGATACAAAGGCTAGAAGATGACAAGAGGATTTATAACCTAAGAATAAAATATGTGAATGAAGATGCAGCAACAAATACAAATCAAATAAAAAGTCTATTCACAGAAATAATTAAGGAAAACTTCCCAAACATAGGTAACAGAAGTGAAGTTCAGATAAATGAGGCATACAGAATTCCAGCCAGCTACAACCCAAACAGATCTACACCCAGACATATAATAATCAGGATCCCAGAAATCCATCACAAGAACAGAATATTAAAAACAGTCAGAGAAAAGAAACAGATTACCTATAAAGGAAAACTCATCAAAATCACAGCAGACTTCTCAATGCAAACCATCAAATCAAGAAGAGCTTGGAGAGAAATCTTCCAAGCCCTGAAAAAAAATAACCTCTAAACCAGAATGATGTACCCTGCAAAACCGTCTCTCAAAATTAATGGAGAGACAAGATATTTCCATGACAAAGAGGAACCGGGGAGTTTGTGACCACCAATCCAACCCTGCAAATACTGAAGGACATTCTAGAGAGAGAGAAGAAAATCACCCGGGTTCCAAGAATAATGGCAGAAAGGCCTCAAAGAAAGGGGCAGACAGTGGAATGAAGGAGAAAAGTGAACAAATAACAACAGAAAAATAGCATGGCAGAGATAAGACAGAGAAGATTGGTTATAACACTGTTTTATCTTGACTGATTTTATTTGAATCTGGTATGCTTGAGAGTGTCAAGTCTGAGAGTAGGGGCAACTACTCTGAAGATGACAGGATTCAATAAGATACCCATTCTGGTTTGATTGTTAACTGCCTTTGAAGTCCTATAATGTCTCCAATGTTTAGATTTTATTAATAGCGTAATGCAATGCTAAGTTTATATTATATTTGATGATATAGACAATTTTTTTGAAAATAACAAGAGATATCATAGTGACTACCATAGATCACCTAGTGTTGTGTTTTTGAATGTTCTTTTCATTTTGTATCTGTCTAGGAATTTGTATTGCTGACTTTTTTTGATTTATTTCTCCCTCTAATACAGAAAGGCTAGGTGTATGTGTAGTGACATGTGTAGAACTTCTAAGCAGTTTATGAGAATGGATTATAGTTATTGTAAAGAAAAAAGAAAGGAAAAGAGAGTATTCTAAAGGATATAACTGCATGTATGTTTGACTGTGTGGAATTAATAACCATGTTACTAAAGTTTTAGTTGGATGGATGAGCAAAACTGACTGTAGTCTCACTGTTTGGATGTTCACTTTGTGGACTTTACTTTTGTAACTTGAACAACTGCATCTAAGAGGAAAGTATGTAATTATCAACTAGTGATTTCTTACTGGTTAGTATTTTATTTTGTTTTGTTTTGTTTTTGAGATTTTGTATTGTTTCTACCCTCTTTCTGTTTTAAAATTTTTTCTTTAAATAAAAATTTTTTTAAAAAAACAAGAGGAGGAAAAGAAAGTGCTCTGAAAGAGATAACTGTATGTATACTTAAGTGTGTAGGATTGATAACCATGTTACTAAGTTTTTGTTGGATCGGTGAACAGAACTGTTTGCAGCCTCACTGTTTGAATGTCTACTTTATAGGCTTTACTTTTGTAGCTTGAACAACTATATCCAAGAAGACAATATGTAATGTATCAAATAGTGATTTCTTACTGTTTATTTTTTTTTTGAAATTCTGTATTGTTTCTACCCTTTTTTCTGTTTTGCTTCCTCTCCTCTTTAAATAAAATTTTAAAAAAAGAAAAAAGAAAGAAAACTACATTAACCTTCAAAAGGGATTGAAAAGGTTATCAGAAAGTAGAAAGATATCCCTTGCTCTTGGGTAGGAAAAAATAATATAAAGAAAATGGCTATACTTTCAAAACTGTTATATTTAATGCAATTCTAGTCAAAATTCCAACAGTCTATGTCCCAGAATTAGAGAAAACAATCCTGAATTTCATTTTGAGCCAGAAGAGACCTAGAATAGTAAAAGCAATCTTGGCCAACAAAAGCAAGGCAGGAAGCATCATAATCCTTGACTTGAAATTATACAATAAAGCTACTGTGATAAAACCCACATAGTATTATAAAAACAGACAAACAAGCGAACAAAAAGTAGACCCAAAGATCAATGGAACAAAGTAAAAGATGTAGAAACAACTCCAAACATCCTTAGCCACCTTATTGTTGACAAAGTTGCCAAACACATTCGCTGGAAGAAAAATAACCTCTTTACTAAATGATGCCAGAAAAACTGGCTTTGCACCTACCAAAGACTAAATTTTGACCCATATCTTTCATTATGTACTAAATTAAATTCAAAATGGATCTAAGATATACATATTAAAACAGAAACATTAAATCTTCTGGAAAATAGAATAGGAAAAACTCTTGAAGACACTGGTGTAGGCAAAGACTTTATGAATAAAATCCTGATCATAAAGGAAGTATCACAAAGAATCAACAATTTGGATCTCATCTTATTGAAAATATTTTGCACAGCAAGAGAAACCAAGACCATGAGGTAGGAAAAAAAGGTTTACCAGCTGTCCTCAGACAAAGGATTACTACTGAGAACATATAAACAACTCAAAAAAAGTCAGACCCACCAAATTTAAAGAACCAATCCAAAAATGGGTACCTGAGTTACATACATCCTTCTCAGATGAAGAAATAAAAACAGCAAGTAGATATATGATTAAATGTTCATCATCACTGGTCATTCAAGAAATGCAAAGTAAAACAACACTGAGATTCCATCTTAAAACAAAAAGAACAGCTATCATCAAGAACTCAACCAATAACTAATCCTTTTCAGCAAGGATGTTAAGGCTCAATAAGAAAAGAACAGTCTTATGAACAATTAATACTAAGAAAATTAGGTACCCATATGTAAAATGATGAATTTTGACTGCTACCCCACATCATGTGCTAAAGTGGATCAAAGATTTAACCTAAGAAATAACTCTGTTAGAACTCTTGGAAGAAAACAGTAAATCTTCATAACTGGCTAAGTCAATGTTTTCCTACATATGACCTACATAGAAGCAAAGTAATCAAAATTAAAAGCTTCTGTGTCTTTAAAGGACAATCAAGATACAATCCACAAAATGGGAGAAAATATTTTCAAATCATTTATTTGTAAGAGAACTTAATAAAAAGACAAACCAATTAAAATATGAGGAAATAATTTGAATGTACAGTTCTCTGAGGAAGATACATGAATGGCCAATAAGCATATGAAAAGATGCCTAGTAAAAGTAGTCATTAAATAACTCAAAAGCACAATAAGGCACCATTATATAACCATGATAAAATGAAAAGAATAACAAGTGTTGACAAGAATGTGGTGAAGGTAGAATCCTCACACAATATTAATGTGAATGTGAAATGGCACACTCACTTTGGAAAGTAGTTTAGCATTTCCTCAATACATGATCTGTAGGGTTACCCTATGATCAAGAAATTCCATGCCTAGGTCTATGCTCAAGAGAAATCTAAGTGATGTCCAACAACAACTTGTATATGAATGTTTACTTTTATTACAGCATGATTCACAACAGACAAAGAGTAGAAACAACCCAAAGTTCACAAACTGGTAAATAGTGTGATACCTTAACCCTCATGCATACATGGCTTTATTTTCTGAAGTTTCAAGTACCATCAACTGATTCAAAAATAGTAAATAGAAAATTCCAGAAATAAAAAATTCATAAACTTTAAATAATTTTTATTACATTGCTATAATTTTAGAAAATTGTTATTGTTCACAATATTAGGTGCCTAACTTATAAATTAAACTTTATCATAAGTATACATGTATAGGAAAAAGCACATACACAAGCCTTGTACTATATAGAGTTTAAGACACTAAGGATCTTGGAATGCATTCCATTGGCAGAAAGGGGATCTGCTGTATACTCACACAGTGGAGTGTCATTCGGCTGTTAAAAACAATGAAGTGCTAGCAAATGCTTCGACATAGATAAATCTCAATACCATTATAGTCAATGAAAAGTGAAAAGTCACACAAAAAGACCACATATTGTATGATTCTATTTATCTGAAATATACTGAAAATACAAATCTATTGAGTCTGAAAATAGATTAGGGACTGCTAGGGAGTGGAAGGAGGTAGGAAGTGGACCGTCGTTGCTCATTAGTATAGTTTCTTTTTCTTTCTTTCTTTCCTTCTTCTTTCTTTCTTTCTTTTTTTGAAAGGGGTGATATAAAACTTCTAAAATTAGTGGTGGTAGTTGTACAATTTAAATATACTCAAAACTACTGTAGTATCCACTTTTAAAGCATTTTGTATGGTATACAGTGGCGTCTTGGTTTACAAACTTAATTCTTTCCACTTTTCTGGTTGCAAACTTAATTGGACAAGAGCTGAATTAAATTTCCTCATAAGGCCGAGAGTAAATCTAACCACTGAATTAGATTTGGTTCTTGACGAATAATTCAGTTTGTGACCAGAATTATGGAAAGAATGAAGTCCATTAACCAAGGTACCACTTATGCAATATCTCAGTGATCTATAATTTATAAAAATGTAATGACAAGGAAAAATTAAAAATAAGGAGCTAGAATGCAACATATTCATAAGTATTAACAAAAGATTCCTAATGCAATAATACTAGTGTTAGGAAGAATGCATGTGTTAAAGAAAATGCTGCATTTACACACGATAGAGTGCAGTGATTGGTACCTCGGTTAATGAACTCAGTTTATTACATGTTCTGGGGAACATGGCAACATTTATGTTTGTGCAATTTTTCACCAGATGTTGAGTTTCCAAGTAGAAGAAAATGTTGCCTAACATTTCTCTTTTCCCACTGAATTATTTGGGAACAGAAGCATTAGTGAACCGAGGTATTACTGTATTCCTTTGTAATAAAGAAGGTTAAACTTGAAGCATTTGTAGGCAAATAAATGCACCTCATGACCATAGTGTTAAATGAAATAAATTAGACACACCAGTTTAAATGTCATATGTTTTCTCTTACATAAAAAACCCAAAATATAAATAAAATCAAAATAAAGGACAGATAATAGGAAGTAGGGAGACCTTTCCCACATGGGAAAGGGAACAAGAGATGCAAGGAGGCAGGGAAGAAATGGAAAATGGATTTTAAAAAGACAGGAAAAAGTGGAAAAGGGTTTTTTTTAAATGGAAAAGGGATTAAGAGTGGAAGGGAACAGAGAGGGAGAGAAGGGGAAGGGACAAAAACAAGATTTTTTTGTACATGTACAGACTCCCTATGACAAATGTAATAGTTATGTACTGTAAACATATATTAATAGAAAACACATTAATAAGTAGAAAAATAAAGCATAACTAGAGGAAAATAAGGGTTATTATCAATGCTACTGAAAAAACTTCACTCAGTATAACAATATCATCCTGTATATTCCTAAAATCTTAGGTTAAAGCATACAAAGAAATTCCAGATAGAATTACAAAGAATTAATCAATCTACAATTTTTAACATCTTAAATTTTTCTTTAGAATTTACCTTGCTTGGAAAAACAGAACAGACACAAAAATTAATAAATAGAAGAGTTCAACAACACAATAGTTAAACATTTAATTAGCATGACATCAAAAATTAAAGAATATATATTGTTTTCAAGTCTGAAACATTTACAAATTTGACCACTCACTAGGTAACAAAGAAAATCTCAAAAATACTATTATAATCATGTTCGCAGAACAGATTCAATGAACCAACTGTAATAACATGCAAAATAAAAATCTCAAAATATAACTGACTCAAATTTGCACTCATCTGACTGATATAAGAGAATTCATACTATTTCATGATGATTCCTGTGACACAGTTAAGATCTATGTTAACTAGGCCTGTTATTTTCTTATATTTTAATGGCATACATATGGGACTTATTTTCACACTGGACAGATTCTTGGCCTAAATGCTCTGCCTTACAAACTACAGGTGCACATAAAGCATCTGTAGAATAAATTACAGCATAAATATTGGGGAAAAGGGTAAACATGAACATAATTAGAAGGGGTAAATAGTATCAGTGTTATTTTTCAGCAATATCAGTTTGGATTTTGACATTTACTGACAGCATGAAATTTATCCTGAACTACTAAGCCTGATTTCAAAGCAATTCTCTCTTTAAGATGACTGTTAATTTCTTTTATTTATTGTCTTTTCACTTTAATCTGAAAATGTGAGCAGTTATTTAGTTCACTTTGTCTAGCTCAATCCATTTTACTAATTTTTATTCTTACTGATTTTGAATCCACCACATGGATAGTATCAACTCTTATATCCTGCTATCTTTTTTTTTATCATTACCCCGGGGATTGAACTCATAATGGCATGTTTGCAAGGCAGGTGCTTATGCCTCTGAGCTAAATCCCCAAGTATCAACTTTTAAAAAATATATTGAATGTTTTCCTACTAGAAGTGCCATTCACATTGTACATTTAAAAGCACTGACTATAATAATAAATAATGGTTGAATTTAATAAATATCAAGCTATTAGCAGCTTAAATACCTTATCTGTTATCTAAACCATTGATTGACAGCTCCAAGACCCTGTAAAAACAACTATTTATTATTATTAAGTTTGAGGTTAAATTATCTGCTTTCTAGATTATAAAGTATAGGGATTACTACATAAGGAAGGAAAATTAATGCAAAAAGTGAAAAATGCTGTGTAGGTGTTTGGTAGAAAGAAATACCATCAATGAGAGTGATTTGTGTTGGAGATAATAAATTCATTTTCTACTTTAACTACTACACAGCAGCCAAAATGAACCAGCCAGTCTTTGTCAAAATGCTTTGTGCCCTCCTTCTCTAAGCCTTTGGTACAATGTGATATGGTAGAGAAAAGCAAGGAATTTAGAAGGACAGGATTATGATTTGAACGCTAACTCTGGCAATTGTTGGGTCTATCACTTGCCAAGTCACCTGGCTACTCCAATATTTAGCAAGAATCTGGTAAAAAGTAATACTTCAATATATTCAGTATAAATGGTCATTACATTTGAGTTTGCTTTCAACATTTATGATATTAGCAATAACTACCTTTAAGTATTTTTGGATGATTAAATTAAGTAACATATTAGAAATATTCAGCTACACTTGCCAATTAATTGTTCAACCATTGACATGAGGCAGGGGTCCAAATTCTTTCCTGCTATTTATAGCATACAACCGAGGGAACTTAACATGTTAGTGACTGGTCTTTGGGTAGTATACTAGATTCCTAAAACTGCTATAACAAATTACTATAGAACTGATTAAGATGTATTACCCTATATATATGTAGGATAGAAGTAAATCCCTTATGAGAATATTCATTAAGCTTTAAGGACCATATAATCCCATATCATGTTGTTTTACATCCTCACCATAATTACATCCATAGAGACTCTTACTCCAATTGAGGTCATTTTCTGTGTTTCCAGATGGCATATATTTTGGAGACCATCATTCAACCCGATGAAAGTAGACATTGTAATTTTATTTGTCCCATCTTTTTTCATGAAATAGCTTATTCTCCTATGTTATCTAGCCCAGAGCTATCTGGTGTACCGGCCACAATGTGACTCAGCTAGCAACACTTAAGAGCTTTTTAGAAGTTCAAGTTCTTGTGCCCACTTGGGACAATGGGTAGGCCTAGGAATCTGGGATTAAATAAGCACTTTAGGTGACTCTCAAGCAGACTGAAGTTTGTGAGGCACTGATCTAAGTGCTTCACACTCAGTCACACAAATATTATACATACATAAATGCCATTGGTTTTAGGTCAGGATCAAGAAAACAACCAACAACAAATGCTGCAGAGGCTGTGGGCTGCAGAGGCTGTGGGGAAAAAGGAACCCTTCTGCACTGTTGGTGGGAGTGTAGACTGGTGTAAACATTGTGAAAATCAGTCTGGAGGTTCCTCAAAAAGCTGAGATTGAAGGTTCCACTTGACCCACCTATCCTGCTTCTGGGAATATTCCTAGAAGAACTGAAAACATCATACCACAGTGATATATGTGCACCCACGTTTATAGAAGCACAATTTGTAATAGCCAGATCTTAGATACAACCCAAATGCCTATCCACTGAGGAATGGATAAAAAAGATGTGGTGTTTTTCTTTAATGGAGTACTACTCAGCTATAAAGAAGGATAACATTGAGGTTTTTATAGTTAAATGGATGCAACTTGAGGCCATACTCAGAAGTAAAATAAACTAAACTCACATGTGTAAATACTGTATTGTCGCCCTAGTGTATGAAACTGAAATAGCAAATAAGATCCAAAATCTTCAATAAATATTATGAAAGGGTAAGAAACTGCTCAAAGGGGAAAAATAACTCAGAGAAAAGGAGAAAAGAAGAAAGGGAGAAAATATATCAATTTGTATATACACACTTAAGATAGCTAAGATGATTGCACTACTAATTCTATTAGTTCTTGGAATGAAACAGTTAACGACAGTAGGATTAGATCAATTTTGCATGTCTGTATCTGGTAATCTGAGTAACTCTTGAAGACAGCTATGCAAAATAACAATCCTTGTTAAGTTCCTACCACCTTGCTTTGAAAGTCTATATTGTTATTTTTGGGGTTTTTGTTACTGTCATTTATTGTCTCTTTTGTTTCTTACTTTTCTTGTTTTGTTTTGTTTCTCTCTTTAAAAAATAAGTAAATGCCATTGATTTTAAAGCCATTCTTGCTGAATATAAGAAACATGGAGGTATATATGTATAGAGAACACGCATTATTTACTGTAAAAGAAAAAGTATTTAATGATAATTTAGACTACTGGCTAGAATAAGAAATGGTATTCTGCCTTTAGTTGCAAACATCAGAAAATTCTTAAAAACTGTGTTTACATCAGATTTATATACTCTGATATGACATGGTTCTTTTCCTAAAGTCAGTACTCATCTAAATGAAAATCTTTTCTCTTTTTAATTAAAAGGAACAAGTTTATTAGCTGTGCTTAATCAGAAGGCACAAAAGAGAACTAGTGTTTTATGCTCATAAAAAGTCATAGATATATTTTGTAATCTTCTGTTAAAAGTAACTGTCAGTCTATAATTCCTAAAGAGCTACGTACTTCAACAGATTTTCTAAAAGTGAATTTGTGTGCTTTGAATATGCACATAGACTCCTTGTTATAAAACATTATCAAATAAAAGTTTTTAAATACAATATCCTCATTTCTTTTAGATAATCTGCTGGGAAAACTTTGGAAAAGAATGGAAACTAGTTTTATGCAGCATTTTAAGTGGTGATTATTACTTAATCTGAGTATCTAGAAAATCCAATTTTTTAAAATTTTATTTTAAAGAGAATAAAACCAAACAAAACAGAATAAATCTATTCAAAACAAAACAGTGAAAGTGATATAAAGCTTCAAAACAAAATAATAGGAAATCAACAATAATACCATAATATATTTCATTATCTTTGAAATAGCTGCCCATGCCGTCAAATATAAAACAAGACCAAAAATTGAAAATGATACAGGACTTTAAAACAAGATAATAGGGAATTAACAATGGCTACCACCTTCAGCAGGTAATCCATTGTTGCTATATTGCATAGTGTTATCCTCGAACTAGATATTCTGACCACTGGCTTTAGGTCAAAGTCAATCAAACACTACTACCAGCATTAAGTTTTTGTTTTTGTTTTACATCAGTAGTTATCATCTCAGCCTGTGTTTTTCTGGATCAGCTGATGCTTATGGTAGAGTGGTGCTCATCTCTTCTTGTCTCCCAACTGGTTTCTCCTCCTGGCCTGCATCGCTGCCACTGGCTCACAGGAAGGGAATGGCTTCTTATTTCTCCTCCCCGGGACCCACAGTCAAAAATATAACTTATTGAATGAGATAATGAATTGGCTGGAGATCTATATCTCAGCAGCATAAGTGCCAGCCTGGCAAGCACAAGGTCCTTAGTTTGGTTTCTGGTATCAAAAGTAAATAAATATAAAATAAAATAAATTGGACTACTAGCTCTCTGACTGGTGAATCACTAAAAATCCAAATCAGTTGAAAAACTTGACATTTGTATAGATTTTTTTTTAAGCCACTGAATATTTCAGCAAGAGAAATGTTGGGAGAAATTGTTTCTAGGGAGACTGCTATGGTTTTTGTCTAGATGTAGCCCTCAAAGCCTCACACAGTCATGGACGTGGGCTTCTAGAGTTTGTGATGGATTCTTCATGGTCCAGTGCTGGGATTATGGGTGTGAGTGCTGCACCAGCACTAGGGTGGGCAGCCTGCAGATAATAGAAGGTAGGGAAAGAGGCTTATTCTCCTTCTCTCTGCCTTTTGCTCTTGTTGCTTTTGCTGTCCTTTGGCCATCATGAAGTGTTTCCCCTCTGCCACACACCATCATGCCTTGGGGCCAGCTGATAACAGATTGAAATCTCAAACTGTGAGCTAAATAACCCTTTCTTCCTTTAACTTGGGTGTCAGGTATTTGTCCCAGCAACAACAACAACAACAAAAAACTAAAATAGACACTTTCTAAAATCTACATGTTTCAATTAACTTCTTAAAAACCAATGAACAGAAAATACCCAATGATTATAAAAATTTACACTATTTTTTACAGAAAAAATAAAAGCTGAAAACTTCATTATCTGTTTTATAATTTTTCCCTCCATCAATTTGACCAGCAAGAAGAATTTGTCTCATTCTTCAATTTGTGGATCAGTAAAATATTCTAAGCATTTATTCTCAGTATAATACATAAGAATATCTCTTGGCTATATAGGAATAAATAGACTCACTATATTAGTACAATTTTTAAAAAATTATTCTTTTAAAAATTTTGTTTGGATCAAACATTTTTGTGGTAATGAGAGATTTGAATCTAGCAACACTTCAAGCCATTTTTTAATACATTATTTTGAAATAGGTGATCCTCCTGCCTCAGCCTCCCAAGTGCTGGGATTACAGGCATGCACCATCACACCTGGCTTAATTTCTGTGACCTTTCTGTGGTCAGTCTCCCTGAATGCTGGGATTGCAGATATGCCCCAATGTGCCTGGCTAGGTCTAATGTTTTGAACAACTGCTGAAGAAGAAATTGGTCTATTTTAAAGGGTGATGTCTCCACAGATAACAATAATTTCTCCCTGCCACGCCCATACCCTGAGAGCACAATTTCAGCTCCTTCCTCCAGCCCAGGTCACATTATGATATGTTGAAAGGGGAGTTTCTTGGTTCTTGACAGCTGCTCCTGCCCCTCCATCCCCCTCCTGCACCACACCCTAATTTGTGGCAGCTGCCCTCAACCCCTCATTGTAGGTTGGATTCCCCACCTGAGTGAGATAGGCAGAGGCTGGAGCTATAAACCTGTTCTTTTTAAATAACTGCCTTTGTTTGAGCTTGGCCCCTGTGCCCTGCCACAAATTTGATAAAGAGCCTTGTGACACTCTCTTTGGAGCTCAAACTTTACAAAGCTTGATCTTCTTTGAGCCAGGCCAGCCAAATAAAATTCTTTCTCTGCCTTGTCTGAGAAGGTCCGGCATCCTGTTTTCCGTAATACTGTGATGATTCCAGAGTGATGGGGACATTTTTGCACACAGCTTCACGGAAGTACATGGTGGATATGGCTCCATTTGATCTGGGTGGTTGCACTCCAGTGTGTTATGGTATACAGATTTTAAAACATGTGTACCTAGTATCACCATTTCATGATACACTAGATTATTTTAGGAGTGAGGTGGATATATTAAATGCATAAACAGAAAGTTAAATAGCACCTTAAAATCATGATTTTAATGAACTGAAAAGGCAACAAAATCAGATTTTTAATGAAAGATAAAAGTTTATGTTTCTAACATATATGAAAAGTTGAGAGATCTATGGACAGAAGCCAATGTTTATAAGTCTGACATCACGTGAACTTTCACGTAATTGAGTTCTATTAATTTTCACTGACATTGAACAGCAGTTGCTACTATTAATCATAGAAAACTATTTAGTACTTAGTGTAATAGCTTTAATATATAAAATAAAATTTCATTATTCAACTTTTTATTCTATGTCATATTAGCAACCATTGTTCATCATAATATTATTTTTGGTCATAATGGAATGAAGTGAGGAAGGTGATGGGTGAATGAAAAATATATAAAATTTTAGAAAACATATTTTCTTTGTAGCTTGATGAGGATTACATTTTGATGACTATAATGAACAGAATAAATTGAAGAAAACTGAAAATACTGTGATAACAGTGACTGAAGTTGAAGAGATTATTGTTTTTTAACAAAAGATCAATTGTATTTTGGGGAATTATCTTTATTGTTTTCTGACTCAGTGTTTAAATACACAATAGAAAACAGAGGGAGTTATAGTTGAAAAAAATTGAAGTTCTGGATCCTGGTGTTAGAATATTAGCTATAGTCATCCTCTAGTAACTAATGGTATTGTTTCCACATTCTCTCATGGGATTCCAAAACCCACAAAGTCCCTCATACAGAATGGTGAAATATTTGGTCTATAAACTATACGTATTCTCCTGTATATGTTAAATTATCTCTAGATTACTTATAATTCTGTATACAGTGCAAATGCTATGGAAATGGTTGTTATGATATTTTTATAGGAATAGTGACAAGCAAAATATTTATATGCTCAGAATAGAATTATTTTTTAAATTTCTGTCTGTGATTTATTAAAGCATAGACACAAAATCTCTGAATACAGAGGTTTGATTTGACCAACAAACTCAAATTAATTCTGGAGTGAATCTTTAAATGTGTATATAAAGAAACAGAAATTATAGCAAACTTACTGTTAATATAAATTGTGCCATTCATAAAGAATACTTTGTTGTTTGTGTTTTATAGGATGAAAACTTCTTAAAAGAGAAAATTACTGATAGTTAAACATCAATTTTTGTTTGTCAAGCATCTGATCTGCATAACTCAACCTTAGATTTTCTCTACTAAACCACTGCATTAGCAATACACCCTCCCTTCTTCCACCTTTGACCACAACCCTCAGAACTGTTACCAGGGCAAAAAATGACATTTCAGCAGCCCTGTGGGTAGAGAAACTACTCTTATGGCCACCTGCTGCCCCAAATCTCTCCCATTACCTGCCCTGTGAATTTGGAGAATAGAGTGTCCCTTAGGCTGCAAAAGTGTTGTTTTATCTCCAAAGGAGAAAAACATGGGAATTTTCAACCACGTGAGGCCGCCTCTGCACACTTCCCCCATGCTCACCAGACTCTCCCCAGGTTCTCTCCCTCCCCACAGCATCCTAGGGGAACATAAGGGCACAATATGGATGAAGGTAAACCTATGAACTGAAGATTAAAAAAAAAAAGCAAAAACAACAGCAACAACAAAAACAATTAAAAAAAAACAATGCTAAGCAAATATGTAAGTACCAAGGAAGACTTTAAAAAAATTAAGGTGAAATACAATGATTCACACTAGAAAACAGGTACTATAAAGCAAGAAGTTTTTTTTGCTTGCCCTTATAAATGACAAAGAAAGCTTCAGAATTAGAAATCAATCTATTTTGCCAAATTTTAATATTTTACTATTGTTTTTCTACAGAATATCTATAGTCTGTAACTCAAGTTAGAAGAGGTAAAATATGCATTGTAATCATGTAAGTTGTTAAATTACTAAAGAATATCTTACTAAAAATCATTCCTCTGGCAGGCCTTTAAAAACTCTACCACTGAGGATTTTGGGGGGAATAGGACAATGGAAATGACAGTGAAAAGAACTTTATTTGTTAAGTGTTCCACTGAGGATTTAAAGTGACAAATGGATAAATTTCTACATCAATATGTGTATTTCCTTTTATATATATTTGAAGATGAACATGTGTATTAAAAGAATGCACTTACATTTTAAAATGTACATCTGGAAATTTGCTGAAGTGAGGAAAATATTCTCTATTTTGATTGAAGATAGTGGCTACATGGGTCTATGCATGAAAGAAAATTTCCTGAAACTACATTTCATATCATGCATTTCACTGCTTAAATTTTAACTTAATAAAAAATTAAGTTAAGAAAAGAGTAAATGAAGTATTTTACATAAACTTATGAGAGGTCATGGTTGTGGTCTGAACTCCTAAAATAGACCCGAATAGACCAGATCAAAGTAGGATGCAGTCACTTGTGCTAGGTGACACATGATCATATAGGTCTTGGAACGGGACATTTTTCCAAAACACAGAAGATTCATTAAAGGCACAGTTAACTTCAGCCAGCATAATAGAGACTTTCTGCTTTAACTCATTCAAAGAAAGTAACCTTCAATAATCTGATACTAACCATTCTGTGTTTTGTGCTGTGGTGTCCCTTTGCTCTTGCTGGGGGAGCTGGCCTGATCATTCTGCCATGCCCAGATAGGATGCTAACTGATTCATGAAGCATTTGATTAAAGTCGAATCTTTCAGCTCAATTTGCTCAAATTTTGTTATTGACAATGAAAAGAAAACTATAGCAACAGTACAGAAACTAACAAAGTAATAATGGAACACAAAAAATTCTAGTTTGGGAAACACTGGCCCATGAAAAAGTAAACAATGCTCATAATGTAGAAAAAATAGAGAAATGATGAAGTTAGAAACCTGACTATGACTTTTCCCAAGAGGTTTCCTGCTCACTGATTTTTTTTTCCTGTGATTTCTCTCTACGAAGGGCTAGAAGTCAGTAGTAGTGATCAGTAATAATATTTATCTCTGAGGACAAGATGCATGCAAACCTAAGTAAATTAAGTGAATTTAAGTATATGAATTCCACATTAATAGGTAACATAGCAATTAACAGGAATGTCTGACCATACATAAAATGTAAGCAACTTATCCTGCTAACTTAGGGTAATGAAATTTTTCTGCTTGTTTGCAAAATATTTGCAATAATTTTGGAGAAATATTTTTCATCAGAAAATTTAATATCCTAAATTCTTCATTCACAGATGTATAAATCAAGAGAGCCAC
Organism: Hydrochoerus hydrochaeris; assembly: GCA_004027455.1. Taxonomy (NCBI): domain Eukaryota; kingdom Metazoa; phylum Chordata; class Mammalia; order Rodentia; family Hydrochaeridae; genus Hydrochoerus; species Hydrochoerus hydrochaeris. The sequence continues at coordinate 150,393 of PVLA01001870.1, forward strand.
CATTAATTTTTACCTTTCAAATGGCATAAATTAACTTTCTTGGCATTGACATCAAGAAAACTTCTAGATGTAAGACCCCCCCAAAAAAGAAAAGAATAGAAAACAAAAAGGATATCACTTTCCAATTAATAATAATACCCAGTACAGTGTTAATAAAAATATGTAAAACTCTTCATTGAGAGGTTAACAAGAATGAATAGAGTGACAAGTTATGTTTTAATATGAGTGCATGTAGTCTTATAAACCTGGACTTTCTCCTTAAAGTAGTATGCAGATTTTTTTAATATACCAAAAAACAACTCAACATAAATTTTCTTGAGATTTGCCTAATTCTAAGGTTCATCTGAAACAGTAAACAGGAAATAATTATAAAAATAATTTTTGAAAACTTGGAGTAATGATCACTAATTCACACACTAAAAAATAGACATAATAAAGTTATTTGAAACTTGCTTAATGAATATAAAGAAGACAGATACAGAAATAGATATCTGACAAAACATATGTCAAATGTTTTAAAGAATACATAGTATAAATTATAAATAAATTCAAATAAAGAATGGAAAGGTCACTTGTTTTTCAATAATGGCACTGGATAACTGGTTAGAAAGTTCTGTAAAATTTTTGATTCTATTTCATACCACATAGATAGTATACAGTGTATTAAATATTGCTAATCTCTTTTTATTCTTTTTATTTTAAAGAAAAATATAACAATGAAACCGAGTTTCAAAACAGGTCAGTAGGACAGTTAAAATAGTTGGTGATATATTGTGTTTGTTGTCTTCATATTAGTTAGAGTATAAGATACAGGTAAGATAACTTGTTGAAAAAAATATAACACAAAACTTTTCAAGGAACTAAGGAAGCTAGCTATATAACTATCTTAACTATCTTGTGTATACATATATATTTTCTCTTTTTTCTTTTCTCTTTTCCCCTTTTTTCCCCATCATGGTTTGTCTTTTCTTTCCAGTAGTTTCTTTGCAATTCACAGTATCTATTTTACATTTTGGTTCCTATGTACTTATTCAGTTTCTAACACTATAAAACAGGAAAAAAGAAACATAGATAACATAACAATGAAACCGAGTTTCAAAACAGATTAGTTGGATCATTGCAATAGTTGATATGTTATGTGTTATCTATGTAGTTGTTCAGAGTATGAGATATAGGCATCATATCTTTTCCTAACTTTATTAGCACAGAACATTCTTTTTAAGGAACTAAAATAAGCTAAGTGTATCATTATCTATCTTGTGTATGCATGTATTTTTTCTTTTTCCCTTCCTTCCTTTCCCCTTTCCTCCACCACAGTTTGTCTTTTCTTTTGAATTGTTTCTTTCCAATTTGCAACATCTATTGTAGATTTTGGATCCTATTTATTTGTTCAGTTTCTAGCACTAGCAAGTCAATACAATATTTACACATATTGATGTGATGAATTTCACATATGAGTATAGCTTCACATTGTATCAATTTACCTATAAAAGTCTCAAGTTTATCCTTCTTTATGGCTGAGTAGTACTCCATTACATAAAAAGCCCACATATTTTTACCCATTCCTCAGTTGATGGGCACTTGAGTTGTTTGCCAGATGCAGCTATTACAAATTGTGTTGCTATAAACATGAGTGCATATGTATCACAATGGTAAGATGTTTTTAATTCTCCTGGGAAGATACCAGAAGAAGTTCAAATGGGACCTTTAATATTAGTTTCTTAAGAAATATCCACACTGAACCAGGGGAGTCAGGCCCACCAAAAGGGGAGCCAAGCTGGTGCCACACCATGAGGTGAGTTGCAGCTCGCAAGGGCAGGCTCAGAAGGGTTTGGGACCATCAATCCTGGGTCATTGGACTAGGCTAGAGAGGTTCCGTGGCTTGAATGGACTGTGCCCAGCAACCTTCATTCAACCAGGGGAGCCAGGCCCACCGAAGGGGGAGCCAAGCTGGTGCCACGACATGAGGGAAAGCTTTGGAAAATTGCTGGAAACATGGAAATATAGGAAAAAGACAAAATGAAAGACCGAAATGAAATCTCAAACCTCCAGCCCATCCCAAGAAAACCTAGGAGCCATATACATAGAAGATAATACTACACATACACCTGAAATGCATGAAATGATATCAACTGAAATAAAGAAGCAAGTAAGGGAAGCTCTGAGGGAACTCAAATCAGAAATATTCTCCCAGGTAAAAGAAGAAATGATAACAGTAGTGAAAGAAATACCGAATGCATCCAATGAAGACATAGCTAAACAATTAGAGGAACAAAGCAAAATGATAGAATCCCTGAATGAATAGTTTAAGAGACAAACAGAATAAATTAAGCAGATTGGAAAAGATATACAGGAAATCAAAACCCTAGTGAAACCGCCTCAATGAAAGTGAAGATAGAATCTCAGACCTTGAAGATAAGATTGCAGCTAGTGAACAGGAAAGGAAAGATATTCTAACAACAACAAGAAATCAGGAAATAACAATTCAACATTTGCAAGATGATTCAAAGAAAAACAATATAAGATTAATAGGGATAAAAGAAAAAGGGGAAAACACAAATGATACCAACAGGTTATTTACAGAAGTAATAGCTGAAAACTTCCCAGACATGAGTATGGAAAATGACATATGGATTAGTGAGGCATATAGAACTCCAAATAGCCATAACCAAAACAAAACTACACCCAGACATATAATAATCACCATCCTAGAAATCCAACATAAGAACAGAATATTAAAAGCTGTTAGAGAGAAAGGACAGGTCACCTATTAAGGAAAACCTATCAGAATCACAGAAGACTTCTCAACACAAACAATGAAGTCAAGGAGAGCATGGAGTGAAGTTTTTCAGATCCTTAAAGAAAATGAATTCCAACCCAGACTGCTGTCCCCTGAAAAACTGTCCTTCAAAATGGATGGAGAAATAAGATACTTCCATGACAAAGAACAGCTGAAGAACTTCATGATCACCAAACCAAACCTACAAAAAATACTGAAAGACATTCTAGATACACATAGGAGAAAACCACTAAGCAAGACAGACAATTAAACAGAAGGGAAAGATAAAGGTACAATAGCAGAAAGATAACATGTCAACAATAAACCAATATATGACAGTTATAACCATTAATGTAAATGGCCTCAATTCACCAATTAAAAGAAACAGACTGGCAGAATGGATCAAGAAACAATGTCCAACCATATACTGTCTACAAGAAACCCATCTAACCCAAAAGGAAATGCATAGATTGAAAGTCAAAGGATGGAAAACAATACTCCATGCAACAGGAACTAAAAAAAAAAAAAAAAAGCAGGGGTAGCTATTCTGTTTGCAGACCATGTGAACTTCAAACCAAGAATGGTTCAAAGAGATAAAGAAGGTCACTACACACTAGTTAGGGGAAAACTTCAAGAGAAAGAGATAACAAACTTAAATATATATGCACCAAACTCCAGAGCACCCAACTACACAAACCAAGTATTAACAGAAATGAAAAATCAAATAGGCAATAACAAAATTATAACAGGGGACCTTGACACACCCTTGACACAAAGGGATAGATCAACTAGACAGAAAATCAGCAAATAAATAACAGAACTGAATCACAACTGTGAACAAAAGGATTTGATAGACGTATACAGAGTGTTCCATCCAACAACATCAGGATATACATTCTTCTCAGTAGTACATGGGACATGCTCTAAAATAGACCATATACTAGCCCACTGAACATATTTAAGTAAATGCAAAAGAAATGAAATTATCCCATGCATGTTATTGGATCATAGCACCAAGAAACTGGAAATTAATGACAAAAGTAACTGCAAAAACCCCCACAAACACATGGAAATTAAATAATACACTCTTGAGCAATCAGAGGGTCACAGAGGAAATTAAAGAAGAAATTAAACAATATCTACAAGCAAACAAAAATACAAATACAACTTACCAGAACCTGTGGGATGCAATGAAAGTGGTCCTCAGAGGAAAATTTATTGCACTGAGTTCCCACATGAGGAAAACAAAACGAACACAAATAAGCAACCTGATATTACACCTGAAGCATCTAGAAAAAGAAGAGCAAGCCAAGCCCAAAGCCAAAAGAAGGAAGGAAATTATAAAGATCAGAGCAGAAATTAATGCAATAGAGACTAAGAAAACAATTCAAAGAATCAATAAATCAAAGAGTTGGTTCTTTGAAAGAATAAATAAAATTGACAAGCACCTAGACAACTTAATTTTAAAAAGGGAAGAAAAGACTCAAATTCATGCAATACAGAATGAAAAAGGAGAAGTCACTACTGACCCTGTGGAAATACGAAAGATCATCAACAACTATTTCAAATAACACAGAAGAAATGGACAGATTCCTAGAAACATATGAACCACCAAAGCTGGATCAAGAAGATGTAAAACTGCTGAATAACCCAATTTCTATTAATGAAATTGAAAAGGTAATCAAGTCCCTACCAAAAAAGAAGAGCCCAGGCCCAGAGAGATTCACTGTGGAATTCTACAAGAAATACAAAGAAGACTTAATGCCGACACTCCTCAAACTCTTCAATGAAATTGAACAGGAAGCAATTCTCCCTAAGTCATTCCTGGAAGAAAATATCACTCTAGTACCAAAACCTGAGAAAAACCCAACTAAAATGAGAACTACAGGCCAATCTCCCTAATGAACATAGATGCAAAAATTCTTAATAAAATATTGGCAAACAGTATGCAGCAAATCATCAAGAAGATTATACGCTATGATCAAGTGGGATTCATCCCAGGCATGCAGGGATGGTTCAACATACATAAATCAATAAATGTAATCCACCATATCAATAGAGCCAAAAGCAAGAATCGCATGATCATTTCTATAGATGCAGAAAAAGTTTTTGATAAGATCCAACACCTATTCATGATAAGGACCTTACAGAGAACTAGAATAGATGGTCTTTACCTCAATATGATAAAGGCCATCTACAACAAACCAACAGCAAGTGTAATATTAAATGGCCAAAAACTGAAAGCCTTTACCTTGAAATCAGGCACAAGATAAGGATGTCCCTTATCACCACTCCTATTCAATATAGTACTGGAAATACTAGCCATAGAAATTAGACAAGAGACAGAAATAAAAGGAGTAAAGATAGGAAAAGAAGTTAAATTATCATTATTTGCAGATGACATGATACTCTACATAGAAGACCCTCAAACCTCCATTGAAAGTCTCCTAGATATAATAAATTCAGCAATTAAAAAATTATAATAGCTGGATACAAAGTCAATACTCAAAAATCAACAGCACTCTTATACACTAACAACAAAATCACCAAGAGACAAATAAGAGAAGCCATACCCTTCACACTAGCATGCAAAAAAATGAAATTTTTAGGAATTAATCTAATGAAAGATGTAAAAGAGTTGTATAGGGAAAATTATAATACCCTGAAAAAAGAAACCAAAGAGGACCTCAGAAAATGGAAAGACATCCCTTTTTCATGGATAGGAAGAATAAATATTGTAAAAATGGGCATTTTCCCAAAATTGTTATACACATTCAATGTAATCCCAATGAAAATACCACTAACATACCTCATAGGTCTAGAAAAATCACTCCTAAAATTCATCTGGAACCAGAAGAGACCTAGAATAGCAAAGGCAGTTCTAAGCAGCAAAGCCAAGGCAGGAGCCATCACAATCCATGACTTGAAGTTATACTACAAAGCTACTGTAGTAAAATCAACATGGTATTGGAATAAAAACAGACCTGAAGATCAATGGAATAGATTAGAAGATACAACTACAAACACACTCAACCACCTTATCTTTGATAAAGGGGCCAAGCATGTTCACTGGAAGAACAACAGTCTCTTTAATAAATGGTGATGGAAAAACTGGCTATCCATATGCTGAAAACTAAAACTAGACCCATGCCTATCACCATGTACTAAACTAAAATCCAAATGGATCAAAGATCTAAATATTAAAACAGAAACACTAAATCTGTTGCAAGACAAAGTAAGTAAAAATCTTGAAGACATAGGGGTAGGTAGAGAATTCATGAACAAGAACCAAACTGCATGGGAAATACTTTCCAGAATCAATAACTGGAGTCACATTTTATTAAAGAGTTTCTGCATGTCCAAAAAAATCTCCATCAGAGTGAAAACAAAATCTACAAACTGGGAATAAATCTTAGTGAACTTTCCCTCAGACAAAGGACTTCTGTCTAGAACTTATAAAGAATTAAAAAAAAAATCAGTCCCCCAAAATTCAAAGACCCAATCCAAAAATGGGCATCTGAGATGAACACAGTTCTCAGATGAAGAAATACAAATGGCAAATAAATACATGAAAAAGTGTTCATCATCATTGGTCATTAGAGAAATGCAAGTTAAAACCACACTGAGATACCATCTCACTCCAGAAAGAATGGCCAGGATCAAGAAAACTACCAACAACGATTGCTGGAGAGGGTGCAGGGAAAAAGGAACTCTTTTGCACTGTTGGTGGGAGTGTAGACTGGTGCAACCACTGTGGAGGTCAATCTGGAGATTCCTCAAAAAACTGGGGTTGGAGGTCCCATTTGACCCAGCTATTCCACTCTTAGGCATATTCCCAGAAGATCGGAAAACATCTTACCACAGTGATATATGCGCACCCATGTTTATAGCAGCACAATTTGTAATATCCAGATCTTGGAAACAACCTAAGTGCCCATCAACCAAGGAATGGTTAAAAAAATTGTGGTACTTTTATACAATGGAGTACTACTCAGCTATAAAGAATGATCACATTGAGATATTTATAAATAAATGGATGCATCTTGAATCTATACTCATAAGTGAAATAAAGCAAACTCACATGTATAAATGCCATATAGTGTAAGAAATGGTAAGAATACAGAAGATTTTATGGAAATCATGGTTCACCATTATACTGCTTTGACATCTAATGGTTTTATTCATTGGTTAGAATGGTTTTATTCTGTTTTGTTTGATCTTAATATATGTGATCCTATGAATAGTTACTTTGAAGAAAAGACAATATGGCAGCCATTGTTGATTTAATATCATCTTGCTCTGAAGTCCTACCTTGCTCTTGTTTTTCTATTACCATTGGTTCTATCATGTTGTGTCTTATTGGATTTTAATATGTATTACATTAAAAACAAAATTTTTATGGAAAATGAGATAATATAGCAGCCATTGTTCATCTTTGGTTATTTGGTTCAGAATGCCTTGGAATATTTCCATTCTTTTGAGTTGTTTTATTCTATTTTGTTATGTTTGACATTATTGCGTGTAAAGCTAAGCTCAACTATTTCAAAGAAAGAGACATTATGATAGCTACTGTTAATATCTCTTTGTCTTGTTGTGAAGTGCTGTGTTGCTTACATTGTTCTGTTCTGATTTGCTTTGATCTATCCTCTTTTGTTTTATTCTCTTTAAAATAAAAAAAAAGAAATATCCACACTGATTTCCACAGTGGTTCCATCTTTATTATTTTGTTATGAAACTTTATTTTACTTATACATGAAATTTAAAAACTTAAAAACTAAGTCCACACTCCCACATTAATAGCTAATGTCTATGATATGTTTCCTATGTTCTAAGCATTGTGCTGTGTGGTCTACATAAAGTTTCAGGGAAACTGTAATATTTTTATTTTCATATACCAGTAGAAAATTGAGACCCTAGAGGATTAAGCAGCTCATTTAGCTCACAGTGCTAGTAACCTATGAGATGGAATTCATAACTCAATATATCTCTAGACATACTCTTTCTTACCTATTCCACTGCATGGTTCTTTGTAAAGCTTATAATAATAAAAGACAAACTGAAAGCCCAGCAATATAGGCATAGCCACATACAAATATTTAACTCCCATATTTCTAGGGAAACAAAGGAAAAGTTGGCAGTATACTGAGAAAAGCATAACCAACAAGTGATAAACAATATCTTTATTATCAGCATATACATAAAAAGTTCACATAAATTTGTGAGAAAATATTAAGAACTCAAAAACAACTTACCTCACATTAGATTGATGCAAATTGAAATAGGAAAATATGACATAAACTGACAATAACACCTTTATTATAATACCTGTTGATGATAATTGTGGCATTTGTTGGTTAAAGAGTAATAACTTTAAAATTTTTTATTTTTTAAAACACATCTTGCTATGTAGTTCAGGTTGGTCTTGAACTTGATATGGTGCCCAGGCGGCCCTCAAGCTCTAGAGCTCCTGCCTCAGTAGGCTGAGTGCTAGAATCAGGAACGAACCACACATCCAGCTAGAGCATAAAGACTTGATAACATGCTCTTATCGCTTTCCCAATAATCCTATTGAGAATTGTTCCAATAAAATGATCCAAAAATAGTAAAGCAAAAGAAGCTATACAGATGAAGATTTTCCTCACTGTTACCAGTAGCATGAGGAGAAAGGCTAAGTATGAAGTGCATTTTGTATTCATAAAGAACAGTCTTTTAAAGCAAGTCAAACAAGCCAAAGCCTGAGAAAAGAACTTTATTGTACAAAAAGATAAGGATCTTATTATATAAAATACAGCTAAATAACTATAAATTTACAATAGATCAGTATTACATTAATAATTAATGTGATTACCTATGCCTATGAATCAAAGAGAAAAAACAATAACTATGGGGAAAAATGGTAAGGTTATGGGTAGGCAGTTTCCAGAAAAAATATAAAGTCATAAATATATGAAAAATGCTTGACTTATTTAATAGTGAACATTAGGTCACAGCAATATATTTTACTTTTAAAATAGTAGTAAATTTTTATAGACTAGTGACAAGTAATGCAGGCAAGTGGATAGGAAAGAAGTTTCTGTTTGTAGGCTATCAACTGCTCTGAAGATCAATTTGGCAATATATGAATAAAAGTTTTAACCTTTAAAATAATTTTAGATTTACAAAAAATTTACATGAAGAGTAAAATCAGTTTTCATTTGGCCTTCATTCATGTTCCACTAATGTTAACATTTTATATAATTATAGAACAATTATTAGTACCAGAAATTAATATGGTATGACTCCATGAATTAAAGATCATACAATTTTTACTATCTTCGCAAGAATATGCATCAGGATACACACTAGAATTTTACATTATATTTAGTTTCTATGTTTAGTCATTCTTAATTTTTATTTTACTCAGTTATTTTTGTACCAAGAATCAAACTCATGATCTAGTGCTTGTTAGGCAGAGTTGTAAGACTCCAGGCTAAATTTTTTCTTACACGTCATCAAACTTTAAATGCTCATACAACTTACTCATCAATTCTCTTCTAGAAAATACTCTGCATGAGTGTGCAAAAATATATTCATAAGGATGCCTAACTCCAGATTTTCAAATAGTGAAATGTTGGATATGGGGCAGGAAGCAATGACTGAACTTTCTAGTGTTCATACTCTGAATTTCTTAAATTTTTTGAGCATGTAAGTGTTATATTATATAATAAAAATAAATCTAACTCGTTTGTGTAAACACATTGTCTCCCTGGTGTGAGAAGCTGAAAGAGTAAATAAGGACCAAAATGTACAATAGCAAAAAATGTGAAATAGCCAGAAACTGTTCAAAAGGAAAAGGGAGGTTAGTTTGGGGGGAAGGGAGAGGAAGGAAGAAAAAAGAAAACAAAGAGTTAAAATGAAAACAAAGCCTTGTAAATAGGGACGGGAAGATGTATGGAAGGAAGGAGGGGAAATTGGGCAAGAAGAGGAATTGAAACACATCATGTATGGGTACAAATTCCCTAGGATGAATGTGAACATTATGTATATCTAAAATGTATCAATAAACTTAATTAAAAAACAAATATGAAGGACTGTTTAGCTAGAATTGGAAAGCCAAGATAGTCTAGATATTCCCTCACACAATGATAAGACTGGAATTGGTAAAACAGTGGTTTTGCTTGTCTGTTTGTATGCTGTAAGCATTTAGCAATGTAGCAAAATTTAACATCTGTTCTGTCATTGAATTAACAACCCCACTTTTAATAATTTTTCAGTAAAAATATTTGCACAGAATTTAAGGAGATTTGGTTGTGATGTTGTTGCTGTATTTGGTTGTGATGTTGTTGCTGTATTTTTATTTGTAATTCTGTAAATTCAAAATCAGTACAAGTGTCCAGAAAATTACTCAAAAAATTAAAGCACTTTCATAAATCAAAATGTAGCTGGGCTGGGGATTTAGCTCAGTGGCATGAGTGCCTGTCTGGCAAGCTCAAGGTCATGAGTTAGATCCCCAAAACCAAAAAAAAAAAAAAAAAAGAAAAAGAAAAAGAAAAAAAAAACCTGAAAAATGTGGCCACTAAAAAAAACTAGAAGATTAAAAAAAAAAAGCTAGTAGATCACTGAAGTGTAAGGATATCTATGGTCTATTACTGAGTGAAAAAAGTGGAGTTTATTACACTAGAGTACACATGCATTTACATATGCCATATCCACTCTTACCTCAGAGAGATATGCTCTAAGACTAGCAAGGGTGCTTGAAGCTCATACATCATCAAAATCTGTAACTGAATACCTTTTTCATCTTAAGTATGTACTCATCAAGCACTGTATTCATAACTTTTATAGTCTGTGGTGTGAGAGCAAGAGAGCAAGTCTACTGTGATTTTCTTCTCATCACAATTTCACAGATAGAAGAGTCATTGTTATGATAGGTCTGAGAACCCCAGCATAACACTTTCTTGCTCGTTTTATACATTGAGAGCTTTCACCTTTTTGTTTGAGACACTTTACAGGCTGTCTTTGACATCTGTGAATTGCTACTGCTTTTATGCTGTAAGGCCATTGTGAAGTAAAATAAGGAATATTTGAATATAAGCACTGCAATATCTCAAGAGTCTGTCTGATAACTCAGATACTAAGCAATGAGAAGTAGAATATGTAGAGTGTGGATATACTAAACAAAGGGATATGCATGTTTGTTCTGAGTGAGATATATGATGAAGAGATAAACTTGTATTTTGTGTGAGTCAGTGTAATCTAGAGTCTATTATAGCATTATAGTGTGTACCCTAATGAATACATCCAACTATGTGAATAAATTTAAAAAATATAGCTATAATGTAAAAAAGAGAAAATAATTTATAATAAAGTATACTTATATATGCTTTGGAATAGCTTCATTCAAAGACATAAACAATAAAAGAAATGCTAGTCATCCTTACCATGAGATATTATTAGAGATAGTATTCCAAAATAAATCATACACTGAACAGTGATATTTTCCCAAAGGAGGTTGGCAATCTATTTCCCTATGGGGAAAATAATTTCCTGCGCTATGGCATGGGATGACCTAGTAGCAAAATATCATAGAAAACACACTTCCTTTATTGAATCCTACAACATATCATGGCACATATTATCACTGGAACTTGAGAAGAACATAACTATAATTTTAAATAGATAAGGAAGCATATTATGATACTAAAATAGAAAGAAATGTAAAATAAAGAATATTAAGGTAGTCCTTTGGAGATAATATCAGTGTAAGACTGAAAAATAACAAACTATTCCAAAATAATATTAGATTGAATTAGTTTCAATTTTTGTAGCATAGAACTTTCTCATTATGCTGCAGTAGTTAGAAAACTTACAAATACAAAGCCTTATAATTCTATGAAATATTCCCAAACATTTATTTTTTTCAAATTCAGGGAGACCAGTGCATTTCATTTGCATTTGGAAATTGAGTAATGTTAGATTTTCAGACTATTAAAAGCTACCTCATATTTGTAAATACTGTAAATACTTCTATGGCTTCTCAATAACTACACTTTTACATTTTACCAATAAAAATGTAGTTTAAAATGTTACAATATGTTGAGGAGAGATTGAGTAAATTACTTAATAATATGAAGAACAGTATATCTATTCCATATTAGCTACCTTCTCTTAATAAGCCTTCTTAGAATTACTTAGCTTTTGTCCTAATGTATTATATTTTATATTAAATAACTCACTGTACAGTTGCATTTTATAGTTTATGGAACCCCAGAACTTTCAAAAATCATTCCAAACACTGGGGAGTTTTTACAGTTCTAGTCCATACATTCAGTATGTCTAGTGTTGTTAAATGTTTCTCAACTAAATTACTAAACTATTTGTATTCCCAAAGATTACCATAACCCAAAGTATTTTCAAAAATTCCTAAAATGTTCCATTGGGGAGTACCTTTCAAACTACCTGTGATAAAAAAAAAACCTCGATTCCTCTTTTGTCTGTCTGAAACCTGTTTTTTATAAAAGAGTTCCTGGTGACAGGGGAAGAAATACAAAAGACATATAAACTATAATCTCTATTTTGTTATTGTTAGATTCAACCTGCAAAATTTCTTTCTTTTATTTTACTGTTTAAATTATTTATATTTTCAATTTCCCATATTAGAGAAACCATGTATTAATTTACCTTCTGTGTCTGGTTTACTAACAGTAAGTGGAGTTAAATATTTCTTCACATATAGTATTTAGATTATGTTAAAATTTGATATTCTTTAGAAATGATATTGACTTTATAAGTTTTCATTAAAAAATTCTATGTCCAGAATTTGTTTAAATGCCTGATACTGTTCTCTACTTAAGTTTAACATCAAGTCCATATTAAGCTGTGAACTGTAGGATTTCAATGACATAGTACACACTATAGTGCTATGGCATTTAACAAAAACATTTTAATATATGATATTTTATATATATATATTATACATATAATTTAATAAAAGCAATTATTTACTTTTCACTTATAAGTTCTATTGCTCTGTTGTCCAATTCTCTAACACACTAATCATAAATTAATTTTGCAGAATCAGCTTAAAAATGCAAAGTTATACTCAACATTTAGAAGAAAAATTAATTATACATTTCTTTATTTTTAAATGTTTTGTTTTAAAACTAATGTTAATCAAATAGAATTTAAAAGTTATTTATTTTATAATAATAAAATATAACCTTACCTTTTTCTTGGCCCCCATAGCAACTCTGGTATCTTCTTTGGATTTATCTGTAAGGGAATAACATATGACTGGTTTACAAAAGTACTGTGGTCCTTTCCATATGAACACAGTTATACAATCAGAATTTTCTATTTTCTCACAGTAAACTAACAGTACTTTGTTTTAGTGGTTCCTTTAATTAAAATGCTAATAAATTCACCTTTCCTGGGTTGAGTAGAGCTAACTAACCCAAACGTGGTAATATCAAGAATTCACATACATTACCTACTTGATAAACCTCCTTTCTTAAATTTATTGATTAGATATACCTCCTCAGGGTAGTATTAAGTATATCTGATTTCTTGGTTATAGTTAGCTTATGTGCTCTGGATTATACAAGATCTAGACTTAAATCCCAGCTATCTCCACCTACATACTTACTACACACTACATATGGGGTAAGAACTTTATATAAACAATAGCTTATTCATACCACATGATAACTTTGCAAGGTATACAGCTCATCCTCACTTAACAGCTGAAGAAACTGAGGTAAGATTTAATAGCCTGGCTGAGGTCATGGGCTGTATCTTAGTCATGTGTTTACAAGCTCCTAGTCCTTGCGGGATGTTTGCTGCATCTGTTTGAAATAACGAAGGTACCAACGGTGCCTTGGATAAGACTCAACAAAAATGAGAACTATCAGGAACTCTCTCATACTACTACGACTCCTAGATAGAATAACTGGGTCTTTTATGAAAAATTATGTCAAGACATTGTTTTGGCATGTACAATTTAGATTTTGGTAGAATTACTGGCACAAGATATAAACCTAGATTATACTTGCTTAGCCTATGAACACTTACAAATAAAGTATGTCCTATATCTATTTATGTGCTTAGATGATCCTTTTGCCTTAGATGATCCTAGAATAGCCTTTCTCCCTACTGATGAATAAATAAGACTATCCACCATTACAAATGGTTCCTTCAACTAGGAGAAAGCCCCAGTTCTGTTGGCTAATGCATACTTACAATAGGCCACAGAAATTTTGTTTCCTCATATTATGGATATTTCAAAATGTCTAAGTGAAAGTAATTCTGTAAAACTGAATATTCCTCAGTGGCAGGGATAAAATTTTATATGTGTTGGATATGATTTACAATTTCTAATAAATATACATTGATTTTTATCTAAACTCTTACATGAACCTGAAATACACACTTTCTGACCAAATTAATATAATCTATTAAAATATATCAAGCAAATATATACATATTTATCAAGCATTACTTAGTATATGCTATTATACTAGATGATATGAGATAAAAAACAATGTCTGTGTTCTCAGATCTTCACTTTATTTATTAATCAACAAGGGATAATAATTATTACCTTATTGTTCACTGTGAGATTTAGGCATTATGACTCATGTGTTCCTAAAACAATATCTAGCAAATAATAGATAAACAAGTATAAATTCCCATTTTAACTAATAAAGCCATTATGAGGTATGTGGATGTGAGAGGAAAAATAGTTTAATCACTTTCCTGTCACTAGAACAAAATATTCAATATCCTCAATTTAAAGGAGAGATCTAGTGGACTCACACTTTAAAGTGGGTTTAGTTTCTGCCATGAGCCAGCATGGTTGGTTGGCTCATGGAAGAAACAGCATAGTGGAAGTGCATGGTGGACAAGTGCTTGCCGCATGGTAGTCAGGAAGCAGAAAGAAGGGAGAGCTGGGGAGGGAGACAGGTACAAAGCACCCCCAGAGAAACCTGACTTTTCAGACCAGAGACCATCTTCTTGCAGCACTTGTAGCCATGAGCTTATCAAATGGATATACTCACTGTTGAGTATATGTCTCCAAAATTCAATCACCTTCCAAAATCCCAACTCTGAGCATATAGGAATTTTTTTTTTATTTTAAAGAGGGTAAAATTAAACATAACAAAACAGAGCAAAGCAGATCAGAAGAAAACAATGTAAGTGGTACAGATTTCAAAGCAAGACAAGAGGAGATCTATAGTGGCTACCATAATGTTTCTTGTTTTCTTCTAAATGTCTATATCTTCACACACAATGAATTCATACAAAACAGAATAGGATAAAACTGATCAGAACAGAATAATGAAGGCATTACAGGCCTTCAAAACTAGACAATAGGAAAATCAACAATGACTGTCATAATGCCTCTTGTTCTCTTCAAAATAGCTGTCCATACCTTCATGTATGTTGAAATTAAATAATACAAAACAGACTAACAAAGAATTCTTCTAAACAAAGAATAAAAGCATTACTGGATTTCACAGTACGACAATACAGAATCAGCGATGGATACCACAATGTCTTTTTTTCTTCAAAGTAGCTGTTCGTTTCATCACGCATAATATAATCAATTCTCGTAAACTGTTTAGGAGAAGTTCTGTGCATGTATAAGCTTCTACATTTATACCTATCTTTTCTGTATTAGAGGGGAAAACAAAACAAAACAGATTACTAGAAAAACAAGAAACAAAAAAGACAAACAAATAGCAGTAACAAAGAGTGCAAAACAATGATATATAAGCCTTCAAAACAAGGTGGTAGGAACATAATAGTGTTGTTATTTTACATAGTGATCTTCAAGAGTTCCTCAGATCACCAGACACAAACATGCAAAATTGTTCCAATCCTGTGAATGTTAACTGTTTTGTTCCAAGAACTTATAGAAGTTGTAGCACAACCATCTTAGCTATCCTAAGTGTGTTTATATAATTTTGAATATTTTTTTCTTTTCCCTTCCTTTTTCTTTTTCATTCTTTTCCCTGAGATATTATTTTTTTCATCTTTGAGCACATTCTTATCCTTTCACTATATTTATTGAGGATTTTGTATCGTATGTACTCTTACCATTTCTTACACTAGGGAGACAATATGGTATTTACATATGTGAGTTTGATTTATTTCACTCATGGTCTCAAGTTACATCCATTTACTCATAAATATCTCAATGTGATCATTCTTTATAGCTGAGTAGTACTCCATTGTATAAAAGTACCACATCTTTTTTATCCATTCCTTAGTTGATAGGCATTTAGGTTGTTTCCAAGATCTGGATATTACAAATTGTGCTGCTATAAACATGAGTGCACATATATCACTGTGGTATGATGTTTTCAGTTCTTCTGGACATATGCCTAAAAGTGGGATAGCTGGGTTAAATGGGACTTCCAATCCCAGCCTTTTGAGGAACCTCCAGACTGATCTCCACAGTGGTTGCACCACTCTAAACTCCCACCAACAGTGCAGAAGAGTTCCTTTTTCCCCCATACCCTCTCCGGTACTTGTTGGTAGTGGTTTTCTTGATCCTGGCCATTCTTTCTGGAGTGAGATGGAATCTCAGTATGGTTTTAACTTGCATTTCTCTAATAACCAGTGATACTGAACATTTTTTCATGTATTTATTTGCCAGTTGTATTTCTTTATCTGAAAACTGTGTATTCATCTCAGATGTCCATTTTTGGCTTAAGTATTTGAATTTCAGGGGTCTGATTTCTGTTTAATTCTTTATAAATTTCAGACAGAAGTCCTTTGTCTGAGGGACAGTTGACTAAAATTTTTTCAAAATTCATGGGTTTCCTTTTTTCTCTGTTGGAAATAGGATTTTTGAAGGACATTTCTGATCTAAACCATAATTATGATACATTTTATTCATATCATCTTTTAAATGTTACTAATTACATTATTATTTAATGTAATTATTTGTCTCAGTACAGTTGTAAATAATTGATGAGAAATAAGAAAATAGCAAAATGTTTTAGGATATATGAAAAAATTTGAAATTCTACAATGTATGTTTGATTATAAATGAGACCTCTGAAACTTTATTGTAATTAGAAGATAGAATAAATTGTTTTGTACCTCAAAAAGGTATAATTTTTTATTTTCAAGACCTCTAGCAAGAATAAAAATAATAATGAAATATAGATACTCATAAACAATTAAAACTGAAATTTAAAAGTCCTTAAAACTAAGAAGGTGTTCAATTAAGCCCTTTGGCAATTAGAAAGTTAATGGAAACATAAGAATGGATATTTTGCATTTCAGTTGAAAAAGTATTACTCATATGTAAAATCTGCAATATGGAGATGAATTGAGAACAAAAATATAAAACTGTTTTTCAAGAATATTTTATGTTCAAAAAGTTATGGAATCATCTCACAATAAATGGAAAGTATCTCAGGGAGTACCAACCACAAAGTTTTTCATACATCTAAGGAATATTCTGATGTATACTTAAAATATTCTGGTTACTAAAGATTTTTCTATTAATAACAGTAGGTCCATGTTCACCTTCAGCAATATTAATCATTAAAAATCTAAAATTGAATTTTCCTATTAAGAAAGGTTTAATTTCCTATCCCCAGAAATCTCTTCATGCCAGTGCCCTCCCTGTAACAATTGAAAAACAGCTAACATAAAAGTCAGGTTTTGATAATGAAAGGAACTCTTACTTCTCCTCTGAGTAACATACAAGTCATATTTTTAAAGTACAAATGAAGAACAGCAGCTAGTAAATGAAACTTTCTAAATGAACAGAGGTAGTTATACCTCATGACCCAGAATAATATGATAATTTTTTATTTACAGTCATTTTTGAGAAGAATACAAATATTAACATAAT
Source organism: Hydrochoerus hydrochaeris (assembly GCA_004027455.1). Classification (NCBI taxonomy): domain Eukaryota; kingdom Metazoa; phylum Chordata; class Mammalia; order Rodentia; family Hydrochaeridae; genus Hydrochoerus; species Hydrochoerus hydrochaeris. Next base: position 168,023 of record PVLA01001870.1, read on the forward strand.
TCAATGGCTTCTTTCTTTTAATAAGATTTTTAAAGCTTATCCATTCATGCCTTCTGAAAAACTTGATTAATTTGTTCTTCTTTAAATGTGACAAATGAAAGCACTTCCTTAAAAAGATAGAAAGCAGTCCAGCTTCTGGTGCAGAATCAGAGGAAACTAGGATGTGCCATTTGATCCCAACATATTAAAAGCTAAAGAGAGGAGACAACATGGCTAAATAGAGAAGGAGTCTCATTCAGAGCTACTCAAAGAAATTCAACTAAAATGCAAGTAACTGGAAGAAAGGGGAGAGATGTACACCCTAAAACTGAAATCGATCTTACATAAGATACTAACAGATCAAGCAAAACATAATAAAGGACTTAATAAAATTAATAGCCAGCCCATCCAGCTGCCAGAGTGGGTTGCTGGATCAGGACGACTGTGTGCCATACATGGAAAATTAAAAGAAGAAGAAGAAAAGTGTATACTAAAATAATGAGGCTAAATCAAGCAGCACAGGATAGACCTAGGATATACTTTGCTGGCTTCTTCCAAACCAAAAATGCATAGTCCAGCAGTAATTCTGCAGACATAAACTGTTCCCTCCCTGATGACTGGACAGTTTTCCCTTTTTCTCTTTCCTTTTTTTTTTCTGTGTTTGTTTGTTTGTTTGTTTTTGTTTTGTTTCCTTTTCTTTTGATTTTGTTTCTTTTATTTTTATTTTTACTTTCCTTTTCCTTTCTCTTTTCTTCCCATTCCTTTTGTGTACCAGAGGCCTAACTGGGGCCATCAGGAACAAGACTAACGTTTACAGGGGTACATAGTAAATAGAACAGCTAACCCCTCCTTCATGATCTGTGCTTAGGAAGGAACAGGCTATCAAACAGCTTTGTACCTTGGGACAGTGCAGCCCTGGGCTGTTTGTGTGCTGCTGGAGGTAGGAGCAGAAAGGCACCCCACAACACTTCCCCATTTGACCAAGGAAATGACAGACCAAAGCAGAGGTGGGTAACTGTAACCAGGAGAGCGACACCACCAGGAGAAACAGGGTAAGGAGTGAAAGATTCCTAAGGTACTTACAAAAAGTATGAAGACTCTGGCTCCAGTACCACACATCTGGAGGCCAAGAACAGACTCAACCAGCACATGGGAATTCTCGAAAATAAACCATATATTATCCCATAAAACATCTTTTTTATTTTAAAGAGAATAAAACAAAAGAGGACAGATCAAATCAGATCAAAACAGAACAATGTAAGCAACTCAGCACTTCACAATAAGAAAACTGGATGTTAATAGTAGCTACCATAATGTCTCTTTCTTTGAAATAGTTAAGCTTAGTTTCACACACAATAATATTAAACATAACAAAATACAGTAAAACCACTCAAGAGAATGAAAGTATTATAAGGCATTCTGAACCAAATAACAGAAGATGAACAAATACTACTATAACATCTCATTTTCCATAAAAACTTTGTTTATACTATCATACATATTAAAATCCAATAAGACACAACATGATAGAACCAATGGTAATAGAAAAACAAAAGCATGGTAGGACTTCAGAGCAAGATGACATTAAGTCAGAAATGGCTGCCATATTGTCTTTTCTTCAAAGTAATTATTCATACCATCACATATAATAAGATCAAACAAATCAGATAAAACCAACCAATGAATGAAAATATAAGACTTCTAAGAAGTATAATAGTGAACCATGATTACTATAAAATCTTATGTGCTCTTACCATCTCTTACACTAGGGAGACTATATGGCATTTATACATGTGAGTTTGCTTTATTTCACTTATGAGTATAGATTCAAGATGCATCCATTTATTTATAAATATCTCCATGTGATCATTCTTTATAGCTGAGTAGTACTCCATTGTATAAAAGTACCACAATTTTTTTAACCATTCCTTGGTTGATGGGCACTTAGGTTGTTTCCAAGATCTGGCTATTACATATTGTGCCGCTATAAACATGGGTGCACATATATCACTGTGGTAAGATGTTTTCAGTTCCTCTGGGAATATGCCTAGGAGTGGAATAGCTGGGTCAAATGGGACTTCCAATCCCAGCTTTTTGAGGAATCTCCAGACTGACTCCCACAGTGGATGCACCACTCTACGCTCCCACCAACAGTGCAGAAGAGTTGCTTTTTCCCTGCACCCTCTCCAGCATTTGTTGTTGGTAGTTTTCTTGATCTTGGCCATTCTTTCTGGAGTGAGATGGAATCTCAGTGTGGTTTTAATTTGCATTTCTCTAATGACCAATGATGATGAACACTTTTTCATGTATTTATTTGCCATTTGTATTTCTTCATCTGAGAACTGTGTGTTTATCTTGGAGGCCCATTTTTGAACAGGGTATTTGAATTGCAGGGTCTGATTTTTTAAATTCTTTATAAGTTCTAGACAAAAGTCCTTTGTCTGAGGGACAGTTCAATAAGATTTTTTCCCAGTTTGTGGGCTTTCTTTTCACTCTGCTGGAGATTTTTTTCGACATGCAGAAACTCTTTAATAAGATGTGATCCCAGTTATTGATTCTGGGAAGTATTTCCCATGCAGTTTGGTTCTTGTTCATGAATTCTCTACCTACCCCTATGTCTTCAAGATTTTTACTTACTTTGTCTTGCAACAGATTTAGTGTTTCTGTTTTAATATTTAGATCTTTGATCCATTTGGATTTTAGTTTAGTACATGGTGATAGGCATGGGTCTAGTTTTAGTTTTCAGCATATGGATAGCCAGTTTTTCCAGCACCATTTATTAAAGAGACTGTCATTCTTCCAGTGAACATGCTTGGCCCCTTTATCAAAGATAAGGTGATTGAGTGTGTTTGTAGTTGTGGTTGTATCTTCTAATTTATTCCATTGATCTTCAGGTCTGTTTTTATTTCAGTACCATATTGATTTTATTACAGTAGCTTTGTAGTATAATTTCAAGTAAAGAAATGTGATGTCTCCTGCTTTGGCTTTGCTGCTTAGATTTGCCTTTGCTATTCTAGGTCTCTTCTGGTTCCAGATGAATTTTAGAAGTGAATTCTCTAGATCTATGAGGTATGTTATTGGTATTTTCATTGGGATTACATTGAATGTGTATAACAATTTTGGGAGAATGTCCATTTTCACAATATTTATTCTTCCTATCTATAAAAAAGGGATGTCTTTCCATTTACTGAGGTCCTCTTCAATTTCTTTTTTCAGGGTATTGTAATTTTCCCTATACAACTCTTACATCTTTTGTTAGATTAATTCTTAAGTATTTCATTTTTTTGATGTTAGTGTGAAGGATGTGGCTTCTCTTATTTGTCTCTTGGTGATTTTGTTGTTACTGTATAAGAATGCTGTTGATTTTTGAGTATTGACTTTGTTTCCAGCTATGTTGCTGAATTTATTTATTATATCTAGGAGTCTTTCCATGGAGGTTTGAGGGTCTTCTATGTAGAGTACCATGTCATCTGCAAATAATGATAATTTAACTTCTTTTCCTATCTTTACTCCTTTTATTTCTCTCTCTTGGCCTGTAGTTCTCTTTTTTAGTTGGATCTTTCTCAGGTTTTGGTACTAGAGTGATATTTGTTTCCAGGAATGACTTAGGGAGAATTGCTTCCTTTTTGATTTCATTGAACAGTTCGAGGAATGTTGACATTAAGTCTTCTTGTATTTCTTGTAGGATTCCGCGGTGAATCCATCTGGGCCTGGGCTCTTCTTTGTTGGTAAGGACTTTATTACATTTTAAATTTCATTAATAGAAATTGGATTATTCAGCAGTTTTACATCTACTTGATCCAGCTTTGGTGGTTTGTATGTTTCTAGGAATCTGTCCATTTCTTCTGTGTTATCGATCCTATGAGAGTAAAGGTTTTTGAAATAGGTGTTGATCATCTGTGTTTCCACAGTGTCGGTAGTTATTTCACTTTTTCATTCTGTATTGCATGAATTTGAGTCTTTTATTTTTCTTTCTTTAAATTAGGTTGGCTAGGGGCTTATCAATTTTATTTATACTTTCAAATAACCAACTCTTTGATTCATTGATTCTTTGTTTTGTTTTCTTAGTCTCTATTGCATTAATTTCTGCTCTGATCCTTATAATTTCCTCCCTTCTTTTGGCTTTGGGCTTGCCTTGATCTTCTTTTTCTAGCTGTTTGAGGTGTAGTATCAGGTTGTCTATTTTTGTTTGTCTTGTTTTCCTAATGTGGGAACTCAATGCAATCAATTTTCCTCTAAGTACTGCTTTCATTGCATACCACAGATTACGGTAAGTTGTATTTGTATTTTTGTTTGCTTGTAGATATTGTTTAATTTCTTCTTTAATTTCCTCTGTGACTCATTGATTGTTCAAGAGTGTATTATTCAATTTCCATGTAGTTGTGGGGTTTATGCCATTTTTTATCATTAATTTCTAGTTTCATGGTGCTGTGATCCGATGTTGTGCATAGGATAGTTTCAATTCTCTTGCATTTACTTAAATATGTTCTGTGGGCTAGTATATGGTCTATTTTAGAGAATATCCCATGTACTGCTGAGAAGAATGTATATTCTGATGTGGTTGGATGGAACACTCTATATATGTCTATCAAGTCCATTTGTTCACTGCTGATTTTCTGTATAGTTGATCTGTCCCTTTGTGTCAATGGTGTGTTAAGGTCTCCTACTATAGTTGTGTTATTGCTTATTTGACTTTTCATTTCTTGCTTTGTATAGCTGGGTGCTCTGGAATTTGGTGCATATATATTTAAGATTGTGCATATATATTTAGGATTGCTATCTCTTCCTCTTGAAGTTTTCCTCTAACTAGTATGTAGTGACCTTCTTTATCTCTTTGAACCTTTCTTGGTTTGAAGTTCACATGGTCTGCAAACAGAATAGCTATGCCTGCTTTTTTTTTTTTTTGAGTTCCTGTTGCATGAAGTGTCATTTTCCATCCTTGGACTTTCAGTCTATGAATTTCCTTTTCGGTTATATGGGTTTCTTGTAGACAGCATATGGTTGGATGTTGTTTCTTGATCCATTCTGCCAGTCTGTTTCTTTTAATTGGTGAATTGAGGCCATTTACATTAATGGTTATAACTGTCATATATTGGTTTATTGTTGACATGTTATCTTTCTGCTATTGTATCTTTATCTTTCCCTTCTGTTTAATTGTCTGTCTTGCTTAGTGGTTTTTTCCTATGTGTATCTAGAATGTCTTTGAGTATTCTTTGCAGGGTTTGATTCAGTGATCGTGAAGTTCTTTCAGCTTTTCTCTGTCATGGAAGTATCTTACTTCTCCATTCATTTTGAAGGACAGTTTTTCAGGGGACAGCAGTCTGGACTGGAAGTCATTTTCCTTTAGGATCTGAAACACTTCACTCCATGCTCTTCTTGACTTCATTGTTTGTGTTGAGAAGTGTGCTGTGATTCTGATAGGTATTTCTTTATAGGTGATCTGTCTTTTCTCTCTAACAGCTTTTAACATTCTGTTCTTATATTGGAATTCTAGGATGGTGATTATTATATGTCTGGGTGTAGTTTTATTTTGGTTATGGCTGTTTGGAGTTCCATATGCTTCACTAATCTGAATGTCAGTTTCCATTCTTGTGTTTGGGAAACTTTCAGCTATTATTACTTCTGTAAATAGCCTCTTGGTATCATTTGTGTTGTCCCCTTCTTTTTCATTTATCCCTACTGATCTTATGTTGTTTTTCTTTGCATCATCTTGCAACTGTTGAATTATTTCCTGATTCCTTATTGTTTTAAAAAGATCTTTCCTTTCTTGTTCACTAGCTGCCATCTTATCTTCAAGATCTGAAATTCTATCTTCACTTTCATTGAGGTAGTTTTGGCAGCTTACAATAGAATTTTTTATTTCCTGTATATGTCTTTGAATCTGCTTTATGTATTCTGTTTGTTTCTTATACTGTTCATTCAGGAATTCTAACTGTATGCTTTGTTCCTCTAATAATTTAGCTGTGTCTTTTTTAGTTGCATTCACTATTTCTTTCACTACTTTTATCATTTCATCTTTTACCTGGTAGATTATTTCTAATTTGAGTTCATTTATAGCTTCCCATACTTGCTTATTTATTTCAGTTGATATCATTTCAGGCATTTCAGGTGTATAACTACTATTTTCTTCTATGTATGTGGCTCCTAGGCTTTCTTGGGATGCGCTGGAGGTTTGAGATTGCATTTTTGGTCTTTCAGCTTGTCATTTTCCTATATTTCTGTGTTTCAAATGATGTTACAAAACTTTCCCTGAGTGTGTTGCGAATCACCTCCTGTACCTTCAGCTCCTGGGATTCATCAGTCTTGGCTCCCCTGGTTGAATGAAGGTCACTGGGCATGGTCCACTCTAGCCTGTGAAGCTTTTCAAGGCTAGTCCAGTGTTCTAGAGGGCTGGATGAACATCCAAGCACTGGGAGTGGTGTCCCAAAGTGTCCCGGGCCAGAGCCAGGGAGCTGGAACTCTGCTTGCCACCGCTCAGGCTCACCTCCCCTCTCAGGACCTGCTTGTTCCCCTGTTTGAATAAAGGTCACTAGGCATGGTCCACTCAAGCCCGTGAAACCTCTCCAGGCTAATTCCGTGACCTAGGCAGCTGGGTGGGCACCACAGCATTGGGAGTGATGTCCCAAACACCCCTAAGCCAATGCCAGTGAGCTGGGACTTCCTATGCCCTTGCCATCTTTGCGAGCTGAAACTCCAATGGCAGCAGAGCAGGCCTACATGCCCTCAGAGCTGGAGTGTTCCCCTGTTTGAATAAAATCACTTGGTATGGTCCACTCAAGCCCATGAAACCTCTGCAGGCTAGTCCAGTGTCCTAGGGGGTTGGGCAGGCACCCCAGCACTGGAAGTGATGTCCCAAACTCCCTTGAGCTAATGCCATTGTGCTGGGACTTCTCGTGCCCTTGCTGCCTCTGGAGCTGGAACCAAACTGGATAGTTTTATAGCTAAGCTTATGCAACTTGAGACCATACTCATTAGTGAAATGAATAAGACATACATATGTAAACATCATATTGCCTCACTAGTGTGAGAAGCTGAAAGTAACAACATATGTATGTGTGTTTGTGTGTGCTATATATATATTAGTTGTACTACTGATTTTTATGAGTTAAATGAAGAGAAAGATTTGTGCTGGTATTATTCAGACAGTTGTAAGCAGATGTCTTGTGCTCTGGATGAATGATTTTGGGAAGACAATGTGCAGTGTATGCACCAGTGTTGCCCCCTGGTTGATGTCTTTTGAAATTGTTTTAGTCTTTTTCTTCTTCTTCATTTTTTTCTTTTGAAATAAATGGATTTTTAAGAAAACACTTAAAGGATCAACACAGAAAAAATAAACAAACTTCTGAAATAGAAAATGACAAGATGCAGAATCAAAATGCAACTTCAGACCTCAATGTTACCCAGAAGTGCAGAAGATAACAAGACAGAGTAAAATAGAAGACACACCTGACATTTCTGGAATGACAGCAGTCAAAGAAAAGAAACAAATCCATGAGGCTATTAGATGAAATCAGTTCAGAAATACTCTCAAGTAAAAAAGAAATGTCAACAATTATAACTGAATTACTTGGCAAATCTAGAGGGGAGATAGATTAAAAAAATGATAGGAAGAGGATGGAAACAGTAAATGATCAATTTAAGAAAGAAAAAATGCATGATATAGTTTCAAATAGATATCCAGGAAATTAAAAATTGTACTGAAAGCTGACAAATTCATTTGAATGAAAATGAAGACAGACTTTCAGATCCTGAAGACAGGATCTGGGCTAGAAATCATGAAAGGAAAGATCTGTTGAAAATAACAAAAGATTAGGAAATAATAATTCAACAGCTGTAAGATAGCAAAAAAAATAACATAAGAAAAATTAGTGTTGATGGAAAAGCAATAGTCAACACAAAAGATTTTTTTTAAAAACTATTTGCAAGAGAAATAGCAGAAAACTTCCTGAACATGGGAAAAGAATCTGACATCCAGATGAGTGAAGCAAAAATAACTTCATAACAAAAATAAATCTATACACAGACATATAATAATTAAGATCCCAGAAATTCAGCATAAGAGCAGAATATTAAAATGTGCTAAAGAAATGAAACATATCACCTATAAAAGAAAGCCTATCAGAATCACAGCAGATTTCTCAGCACAATCCCTTAAGTCAAGAAGAGGTTGGAGTCAAGAATTTTAAGTCCTGAAAGAAAACAACTTCCAACCCAGAATGATATACCCCTGCAAAATTATCTTTCAAAATTAATAGAGAAATAAGACACCTCCATGACAAATAACAATTGAAGAAATTCATGGCCACTAAACCAATAATATGAGGGATACTGAAAGATATTCTACACAGAGAGAAAAATGACCACAATTCTAAGAACAACAGAAAGAAACCACAAAGCAAAACAAGCAATTAAACAGAAGGGAAAAGTAGGGAACTAATAGCAGGAAAATAACATGACAAAGATAAGCCAATACACATCAGTTATAACCATCAATGTAAATGGCCGCAATCCACCAATCAAAATAAACAGATTGACAGACTGGATCAAGAAACAAGATCCAATAATATGCTGCACACAAGAAACACGTTTAACTCAAAAAGAAACTCACAGACTTAAGGTCAAAGAATGGAAAACAATATTCCATGCAACAGAAACTCTGAAAAAATGCTGGGCTAGCTATTCTGTTGTAGGCAATGTGAACTTTGAACCTGTAATAATCAAAAAAGATAAAGAAAGTCATTACATACTCACTATGAAAAACTTCGAGAGGAGGAGATAACAGACATAAATACATATGCACCAAATATGGGAGCACCTGACTATATAAGACAAATATTAATAGACATAAAAAATCAAATGAGTCATAACACAATCATAATGGGCAATGTTTATATCCCACTGTCACAAATAAATGGACCAACCAGACAAAAAAAATCAGCAAAGAAATATCAGAACTGAACCAAACTCATGAAAAAAAAACACTTAGTAGATATTTACAGTGTCCCACCCAACAATATCAGAATATACATTTTTCTCAACTGAAAATGGAATTTCATCTAAAACAGACCATAAAGCAGCACATAGAATATTCTTAAGCAAATGCAAAAGAAATTATCCCATACATATTATCAAACAATAGTGCAATGAAATTGGAAATGAATGGCAAAAGAAGCCACAAAAAATATATATAAATACATGGAAATTAAATAAGACACTACTGAACAACCAATGGATCACAGATGATATTAAGCAATATCTACCATTAAATAAAAATGCAGATACAGCATACTGGAGCCTTTGGGACACAAAGAAAGCAGTCCTAAGGGGAAAATTTATAGTGGTGAATTCTTACATCATGAACATAGAACAAGCACAAATAAACAACCTAATGTTGTACCTCAAGTTTCTAGAAAAAGAAGAGCAAGTGAAACCCAAATCCCTTACTAGGGAAGAAATTGTGATGATCAGAGCAGAAATTAATGCAATTGAGACTAAGAAAACAATATAAAGAAATAATGAATCAAAGATTTGGTTCCTTGAAAGAGTAAATACAGTTGATAAACCCTTAGAAAATCTTATCAAAAAAAGGAAAGAAAAGACTTCCATTCATGGAATGCTGAATGAAAAAGATCAAATCACTATCAATCCTGTAGAAATTCAGAAGATCATTAATACCTACTTCAAAAATCTTTACTCACACTGGAAAAAAAAACACAGAAGAAATGAACAGATTCCTAGATATGAATTACCAAAGCTGAATCAAGAACATATAAAAATTCTGAATAACTCAATATCAATCGATGAAATTGAAAATGTAATTAAAAACTTACCAATAAAGAAAATCCCAGGTCCTAATGGATTCATGGCTGAATTTTACAAGAAATTTAGAGAATATTTCATACCAATACTCCTCAAAATCTTTAATGAAATTGAAAGGAAAGCAATACTCCCTAACTCATTCCTGGAGGCAGGTATTACCCTGTTACCAACACTAAAGAAAGGCCAAACCAAAAAAAGAATTGCAGGCCAATTTCCCTAATCAGCATAAATACAAAAATCCTCAATAAGATATTAGCAAACAGAATTCAGCAAATCATCTAGAATAAATAACACCATGACAAGTAGAATTCATCCCAGAAATGCATGGCTCAACATACAATAAATCAATCAATGTAATATATCATATCAACAAAGGCAAAGACAAAAATCATACAATCATCTGAATAGATGTAGAAAACTTTTGGAAAAAGTGTATCACCATTCATGATAAAAAAAAAAAGAACTCCAGAAAGTTCTGATAAAATCCATCTATGACTAGGTTAACAGCATACTAAACGGACAAAGCCCAAAACCTTTCACTCTGAAATCAGGAACAAGGCAAGGGTGTTCACTATCATCACTCCTATTCAATGTACATCTGGCAAAACTACCCAGAGCAATTAGACAAGAGAGAGAAATAAATGGAACAAGAATAGGAAAGGAAGAAGTTAAATTATCATTATTTGAAGATGACATGATATTCTACAAAAAAGACCCCAAAAAATCCTACCAAAGGACTTCTAGATTTAGTAACCAAATTCAGTAGCAAAGCAGGGTACAAAATGAACTCTCAAAAATAACTGATATTTCTGTACACAAACAACAAATTCACTGAGAAAGAAATGAGGGAAACCACACCTTTTAGAATGGAATCCAAAAAATGAAATATTTAGAAATCAATTTAACAAAGGAAGTAAAGGATCTATACATGGAAAATTATAATACTCAAAAAGGAGATTATAGAAAATGTCATAAAGTGGAAAGATATCCCTTCCTCATGGATAGGAAGAGAAAACATAGTGAAAATGGCCATACTCCCAAAATTGATACACAGATTTAATGCAATTCCAATCAAAATACCATTAACATACCTCGTAGAACTACAGAAAAGATTTATAAAATTCATCTGGAACCAGAAGAGACCTAGAATAGCAAAGGCAATCTTGGGTAACAAAGGCAAGGCAGAAAGCATCACAAGTGGGACCGTCCTGCCACCAGGAACATAGCAGAAGTCCGCCCTAGGCATAAGCTGACTGGAACTTTCCCTGCGTGCCGACCCTGCCACCTGGAACATCAGGAAAGCCAGCCCTAGGCCAAAAACTGCCCTGGACTGCTTCTGCTTGGCCCACCCTCCCACCTGGAACATCCAAAGAACTCAGCAGGATACAGTCAGTGTGAAAAAACTTGGAACTTTGCTCCTAGGTGGGGAACCTTGTACTACAGTGGATTAACTGTGTCAGTGTGGTGAGTATGCCCCTAAAATAGAGGTGTATAGGGGATAAATAGGGCCAGTAGTAAAAGACCTTCCAACTAACTATAAGACCTTGGTGAGTCTGAAAAGTGTGTGTGATCCCCTCCTACACACAGAAAACATCATGCAGAGTGAAAATGAAAAACTGAAAAAGCAAAATGCAGTCTCAAACATATAGTTCACCAGAAGCAAGTACAGGAGACATTGAAATAGAGGACCCTAAAAGTAACATACTGGGAATCCATGAAAACATAGCAAGTGAAATAAAAAGACAACTCCATCAGGCTATAGAGGAAATCAAATTAGAAGTACTCTCCCATGTAAAGACAGAAACAACAACTTTAGTAAAGGAGTTGTTGAATGCAGCTAAAGAAGAAATAGAGAAAAAAGTACAGAATTGGAAACTGATTAAAACTTGAATGAACAATATAGAAAACAAATAGAATTCATGAAACCAACTCAAAGAGACATCCAAGAAACAAAAAATTCTATTCAAAGCATGCAAAAATGCCTAAAGGAAGCTGAGGATAGGACTTTGGACTTTGAGGACAGGATCACAGTTAGTGATCAGGAAAGGATAGAACTTTTAAAAATAACAAAGCAGCATGAAATGACAATCCAGAAGCTTCATGATGATGCCAAAAGCAACAATATAAGAATAATGGGCATTAGCGAAGATACAGGAGTCCAGGCAAATGACATACATGAAGTATTTACAGAAATAATAGCAGAAAATTTCCCAAACATGGGGAAAGAATCTGATATGAAGATAAGTGAGGCATATAGAACACCAAACAGTCACAATCAACATAAATCCACATCCAGACACATAATAATTAAGATCTCAGACATACAGCAAAAAAACAAAATGAATACTAAAAGCTGTCAGAGAAAAGACACAACTCACCCATCAAGGAAAACCCATTAGAATCACGGCAGACTTTTCAGCACAAACCCTCAAGTCAAGAAGAGCTTGGAGTGAGGTATTTCAACCCCTGAAAGAAAATAATCTTCAACCCAGACTGATGTACCTAGCAAAACTTTCATTCAAATTTAATGGAGAAACAAGATACTTCCATGACAAAGGACAACTGAAGAAATTCACGTCCACCAAGCCAACCCAAGAAAGAGTACTGAAAGATATACTAGACAGAGATAAAAATGACCACAATCCCCAAAACAACAACAGGAAGAAATGACCAGGTAGGATAAGCAATTAAATAAGAGGAAAAGCAGAAAGAAACAACTGGAAAATAACATGGCAAAGTTGAGCCAGTACATATCAGTGATATCCATAAATATAAATGGTCTCAATTCACCTATAAAAGGAAATAGAGTGACAGAATGGATCAAGAAACAGGATCCCACAATATGCTGTATACAAGAAACACATCTGACCCAAAAGGAAACTCATAGATTAAAAGTCAAAGGATGAAAAACAGTATTCCATGCAACAGGAACCCAGAAAAAAGCAGGGGTATCTATTCTATTTGCAGGCAACATGAACTTGAAACCTAAAATGATTAAAAGAGAGAAGGTCACTACATACTTGTTAGTGGAAAAATTCAAGAGGAAGAACTAACAATTATAAATATATATGCACCCAATACAGAAGCACCCAACTATGTAAGATAGATACTAATGGACATAAAAACCAAATACACAACAACACAATTATAACAGACTTTAACAGCCCATTGTCACAAAGAGATAGATCAACTAGACAAAAAGTCAGCAAAGAAACAACAGACCTGAATCATACCTGTGAGCAATTGGACTTAGTAGACATTTACAGAGTGTTCCACCCAACCACATCAGAATACACATTCTTCTCAGCTGCACATATGACATTCTCCAAAATAGACCATCTATTACCCATAAAATATTCTTAAGTAAATGCAAAGGTATTGAAATCATACCATGCATAATATGTGACCATAGTGCACTGAAATTGGAAATTAATGGCAAAAGAGATAGTAAAACCTGCATAGATACATGGAAATTTAATAACACACTTTTGAACAACCAGTGGGCTACAGATGAAATTAAAGAAGAAATAAAGCAATACCTACAATTCAATGAAAATACAGAAAACAACATACTGTAATTTGTGGGATGCAATGAAAGCATTCTTAAGAGGAAAATATATAGCAATAAATTGTCATATCAAGAAAACAGAATGAGCACAAATAAACAACCTAATGCTCCATCTTAAGCTTCTAGAAAAAGAAGAGCAAGCTAAACCCAAAGCTCATAGAAGAGACAAAAGATTAGAGCAGAAATCAATGCAATTGAAACTAAAAATACAATGAAAAGAATTAATGAATTAAAAAGCTGCTTTTTTGAGAGAATAAACAAAATTGACAAACCCTTAACTAACCTTATCAAGAGAAAAAACGAAAAAAACTCGAAATCATGCAATAAAAACTTAAAAAGAAGAAATTACTACAGATCCCATGGAAAGTCAAAAGATCATAAATACCTACTCTGAAAAGCTCTACTCACACAGAGTGGAAAACACAAAGGAAATGGACAGATTTCTAGAAACATATGAACTACCAAAACTCAACCAAGAAGATATAGCAATTTTGAATAACCCAGTATCAGCTATTGAAATTAAAAATGTAATTAAAAACTTAACAACAAAGAAAAGTCCAGGTCCTAATGGACTCATAGCTGAATTCTACAAGAAATTTAGAGATGATTTGATGCCAGTACTCCTTAAAATCTTCAATGAAATTGAGAAGAAAGCATTCCTCCCTAAATCATTCCTAGAGGCAAGTTTTACTCTGATACTAAAACCAGAGAGAGATCCAACCAAAAAAGAGAACTATAGGACAATTTCACTAATGAACATTGGTCCAAAGATTCTCAATGAAATACTGGCAAACAGAATGCAGCAAATCATCAAGAAGATTATACATCATGACCAAGTGGGGTTCATTCCAGGAATGCAGAGATGATTTAACCTATGCAAATCAATAAAAGTAATACACCACATCAACAGAGACAAAAACAAAAACCACATGGTCATCTCAATAGATGGAGAAAAAGCTTTCAACAAAGTCCAAAACCTGTTCATGATAAAAACCCTTTAGAAACTCAGAATACATGGTGTCTACCTCAACCTTAAAAAGGCCATCTATGACAAACCAACAGCCAACATTATACTATATGCACAAAAACTGAAAGCTTTCATTTTAAAATCAGGAACAAGACAAGGATGTCCATTATCATCACTCCTTTTCAACATAGTTCTGGAAACACTAGCCAGGGCAATCAGACAAGAGAGAGAAATAAAAGGAATCAAGATAGCAAAGGAAGAATTTAAATTATTACTATTTGCAGATGACATGATACTCTATATAGAAGACCCCAAAAACTCCATTGAAAGACTACTAGAGGTAATAAACAAGTTCAGCAGTGTATCTGGATACAAAGTCAATGCTCAAAAATCAATACTATTCCTGTACACAAACAAAGAACTCACTGAGAGAGAAATTATGGAAATATCGCCCTTTACATTAATATGTAAAAAAATGAAATATGTAGGAATCAATGTAACTAAAAATGTAAAAGACCTATATGCTGAAAACTATACTATGCTGAAAAAGGAGATTGAAGAGGATATTAGAAAATGGAAGGACATTCCTTGCTCTTGGTTAGGAAGAACCAACATTGTGAAAATGGCTATACTCCCAAAACTGTTATACAGATAAATGCAATCCCAATCAAAATACCATTGATATACCTCACAGATATAGAGAAAACACTCCTAAAATTCATTTGGAAACAGAAGAAACCTAGAATAGCAAAGGCAATTCTAGGCAACAAAAGCAAGGCAGTAGGCATCTCAATTCCTGACTTGAAACAGTACTATATAGCCACAGTGATAAAATCAGCTTGGTACTGGCAGAGAAACAGACCTGAGGATCAATGGAACAGATTAGAGGATGCAAGAACAACTATAAAGACACTCAGCCACCTGATATTTGACAAAGGGGCTAAATATGTCCACTGGAAGAAGGATAGTCTCTTTAATAAATGGTGTTTGAAAAATTGGCTCTCTACATGCCAAAGTCTGAAACTAGACCCATGCATATCACCATGCACAAAACTAAAGTCTAAATGAATCAAAGACCTCTATATTAAAACAGAAATACTAAATCTACTGGAAGACAAGGTAGGTAGAAGTCTTGGAGACATAGGGGTAGGCAAAACACAAACTGCACGGGAAACACTCCAAAGAATCAACAAATGGGACCTCATATTATTTAAAAGTTTCTGCACTTCAAAGGAAATCACCAACAGAGTGAAAAGAAAACCAAGAGTGGGAAAGAATTTTAACTAGCAACCCCTCAGACAAAGGACTTGTGTCCAGAATATATAAAGAATTGAAAAACATCAAGCCCCCCAAATTCAAAGACCCTCTCCAAAAATGGGCATCTGAGATGAACACACAGTTCTCAGAGAAAGATAAAGAAATGGCGAATAAATACATGAAGAAATGTTCACCCTCACTGGTCATTCAAGAAATGCAAATTAAAACAGCATTGAGATTCCACCCTACTCCGGAAAGAATAGCTGCCATCAAGAAATCAACTGATAACAAATGTTGGCGAGGCTGCAGGGAAAAAAGAACACTGCTCCACTGTTGGTGGGAATATAGACTGGTGCAACCACTATGGAAATCCATATGGAGAATTCTTAGAAGATTAGGATTAGAAGCCCCATTCAATCCAGCTATTCCCCTCCTAGGTATTTTCCCAGAAGAACTGAAAAGTTCATACCACAGTGATATATGTGCACCCATGTTCATAGAGGCACAATTTGTGATAGCTAAATCTTGGAAACAACCAAGATGCCCATCAACTGCAGAGTGGATGAAAAAGATGTGGCATTTTTATATAATAGAATATTACTCAGCTATAAAAAAGGATGATCTTGAGGCCTTCATAGGTAAATGGAGACAACTTGAGACTATCCTCATTAGTGAAATAAATAAGAATCATATTTATAAATATCATATTGTGTCTCTAGTGTAAAAAGTAAATAAGAACTATACGTGTAATAAAACCAAAATGTGTAATTGCTATTGTAAAGAAGAGAGGAAAAGTGCTCCAATGGATATAACTGCATGTATGTTTGAATGTGTAAAATAGATGACCATATTGCTGAATCTTTGTTGGATCTTTCAGCAGAACTGTTTGCAGTTTTACTGTTTGAATATCTACTATGTATCCTTTAACTTTGTAACTTGAACAACTATGTCCAAGATGACAATTTGTAATTTATAAACTAGTGATTTCTTAGTCGGTTTTTTCTTTCTTTTTTCTTTCTCTTAGAATTCTATATTGTTGCTACCCTTTTTTCTGTTTTGCTTTTTTTCTTCTCTTTAAATAAAATTGTTAAAATGTATAATTGCTATTGTGAAAAGAAATAGAAAGTGTTATAAAAGATATAACTGCATGTATATTTAAGTGTGTAGGATTGATAACCATATTTCTAAATTCTTGTTGGATTGTTGAACAGATCTGTTTGCACTCTCACTGCTTGAGTGTCCACTTTGTGTGCTTTAGTTTTGTAACTTGAACAACTATTTCTAAAAGAACAATATCCAATTTATCAACTAGTGATTTCTTACTGTTTATCTTTTTTTGAAATTCTGTAATATTTCTATCCTTTTTCTGTTTTTTTTTCTCTTTAAATAAAAAAAAGAAAGCATCATAATCCCTGACTTGAAATTATCCTGCAAAGGTACTATGATAAAATCAGCATAGTACTGGCAAAAACAAAAACAAACAAACAAAAAACAGACCTGAGGATCAGCAGAACAAATTAAAAGATGCACTAACAATTACAAACACATTTAGCCACCTTATCTTTGACAAAGACCCCAAATATGTTTCCCGAAAGAAAGATAGCCTGTTTAATAAATGATGCTGGAAAAACTGGCTCTCTACATGCTGAAAACTAAAACTAAAACCCATGTCTATCAACATGCACTAAAGTCAAAAAGAATCAAAGATCTAAATATTAAAACTGAAACAATAAATCTATTGGAAGAGAAAGCAGGTAGTAATCTTGAAAACATAGAGGTAGGTAGAGAGTTCATGAACAAACAGACTGCATGGGAAATACTTTAAAGAATGAATAACTGTGGTCTCATCTTATTAAAAAGATTTTACACAGCAAAAGAAATCACCAACAAAATGAAAAGACAATCCACAAAATGGGAAAGAAAATTAGCCAACTTTCCCTCAGACAAAGAACTACTATCTAGAACATATAAAAACTGAAAATATCATCACCTCCAAAGTCAAAGACTCAATCCAAAAATGGGCATCTGTGATAAACACACACTTCTCAGATGAAGAAATACAAATGGCAAACAAATATATAAAAAAATTCAATATCATTGATCATTCAAGAGATACAAATTAAAACAACACTGAGATTCCATTTCATTCCAGAAAGAATGGCTATCATCAAGAAATCAACCAGTAAGAAATGCTGGCACAGCTGTGGTGAAAGAGGAACCCTTCTCCATTGTTGGTGGGAGTGTACTCTGATACAACCATTGTGGAAATCAGTTTGAGGATTCCTCAAAAAACTATGATTAGAGATCCCACTTGATCCAGCTATTCCCTTATGGATATCTTCCCAGAAGAATTAAAAATCATCATACTACAGTGTTATATATGCATTTATGTTTGTAGCAGCACAATCTGTAATAGCTAGATCTTGGAAACAATCCAAATGGCCATCAACCAAGGAATGGATAAAAAGAAAAGATGTGAACTTTTTATACAATGGAGTACTACTCAGCCATAAAGAAACATGCAACTTGAAACCATACTCGTAAGTGAAATAAAGCAGGCTCATGTATGTAAACATTAGATTGTCTCCCTGTGTGAGAAACTTAAAGAGTAAATAAAGTCTGAATTGTGCAATAGATACTATGAAATAGGAAGAAAGGAAAAAGAAACCAGGATCTGTCAAAGTGTAAAGGAAAGTCAGTAAAAGGGAAAAAATGCAAGTCAGTTATACTATCAGTGTCTCTTAGTTCATTAAAAAGGAAGGTTTGTTGTAATATTGGTTGCAGACATTTATGCCCATATTTTGTACAGTAAACAACTCTTTTAAAGATAACAATATGTAATGTATTAACTTTTATTATTCTACTATTTTTTATGAAATTTTGTTTTACCTTTTTTCCATAAAATAAAAGAAAACCTAATGCCAGGAACCATGCCTGTAACAGTGTTCTTTGGAGGTGGAATACTTTTTCACAGTGTAGTGGCGCCTTGCACAACCTTGCATGCTGCAGGTTCCACCATTTTGTTTGTTGTTTTTTGTTTGGTGCTTTGTTTGTGTATCTTTTTAATACAAGGTGTCTCTATGCAGTTCAAGCTGGCTTTGAGTTCACTTTGTAGCCCAGGATGGTCTTGAACTTTCAGCAATCCTCCTGCCTCAGCTTCCCAAATGCTGGGATTACAGACGTGTGTCACCATGCCTTGCTTCTACAGTTTTTTAAAAGGCATAAGTGATATGCAGTGGCATAAGAAATACTACTACCACATCAAAAGAAAATTCTTTATGAAATTTCAAGCTTGAAGATTTGAGTATTAATTGCAGTTTTATTTTGAAAAATACGCTACAACTTAACGTGGTTTTTCATCCTCATGTTTGTTTTTTAAAACTAAACTTTAAATATTTAAAGCTATATTTTAAAAATAAACTATTTTGACTAAAGTACAAAAAAAAGCCAAATAAATTGAAAAAATTTTAGATTTCTCAGAGAATTGAGGCCAAAGGGTAAACTTTTGTCCCCAAATTTGGAGAGACAGATAAAAATAGAGAATCACATCTTATATAACTAATCCATATGAAAAACCTCAGATGAAACTATTTCAGCAGTCTAATGTACTGAGGTTTTTTTCAGAGTCTAACTGACCTAGGAGAAACAAAATACTCTATTGTAGCCCTCTTTTCCTACGAAGAGTGGAAGAAAAAGAAAAAAAAATGTATGTGTAAAATTCATGGTCTAGAACTAAGACAAAACTATAGGAATATAGAATGTTTCCTCCCTCCACATGCTTTGTCACTATAAAACTGCAGTTCCTGTTGCCCAGTACATCATGTGTAACTTCCAATAAAAAATTATAAGGCATACTAAAAGTAAAAAATAAAGAAAACATTTTAAAATTTAGAGAAACATCAGACTTAAATTCAGACATGATAGATGTGGTGAAATGATTAGATTATGAATTTAAAACAACTATAATCATATGCCAAATGTGCCAGTGTTAAAAACAGACAACATGAAAAACAGATGGTATAATATAAGTGAAGGGATAGAATTTCTAAGACAAAACAGAAATAAATACTAGAGGAACAAAAGCACTGTAACAGAAAATGATGTGTTTGATGAGTTCATCAGTAACCTCAACAGAGCTGAGGAAAGAATCTATGAGTCTGAGAACATACTAACAAGAAACTAAAAAAACTGAAAAACAAAGAAAAAAGTGTCTTGGGAAGAACAGTGAGAGAAGCCAGGCATGGTGAGAAGCCAGCTATGGTGCTATGGTGCTTCTCGCTTGCAATCCCAGTGCTGTAGAGGCTGTTTCAGGAGGACTGTGACTTCAAGGGCAGCCTGGGCTACATAGCAAGTTTAAGTTTGTCCCAGGCTAGATAAAAAGAACCTGTCTTTGAAACACCAAAAATACATGAGAGATAGAGACAGAGACAGAGAGAGCTCAAGAACTATGAGATAACTTCAAAAGTGTAACAAATATATAATACCAGGATGAAAATAAAGAGAGAAAGCAATAGAAAAAAAATTTGAAAAACTGACTGAGAATTTCCAGGTTAGTGTCAGATATTGTAATGGTTTGTGTTTGGATGGCCTCCAAGCCTCATGCAATCATGAAGGTTGCTGATTCTAGCATTTGTGATTGGCTCATTGTCTAGTGCTGGGATTGGTGGTATGAGTGCTGCACCTGCCCAGGGGCAGGTAATCAGCATATGATATAAGAGAGGGAAGGCGGTGTGATTTCCCCCTTTTGCCCCTTTCACTCTTGCCATTTGTAGCCACCATGAACAGCTACCCCTCTACCATATCACCCTGCATTGGAGCCAGCTGAGTATGGAATGAAACCTCCAAAGACTGTAAGCTAAATATACCTTTTCTTCCTTCATTTTGAGCAGCAATGAGAGTATTTTGTGTCAACAATGAGAGAAAGATAACCAAGACAGATGCCAAACCATGGGTCCCGAAAATTTACAGAACATTACATAAAACAAATGGCAACAAATCTATAGGTAGGTATATTCTACTCAAACTGCAGGAAATGAAAGATAAGGACCAAAGTATTGAAGAAATCCAGAGGGGAAAATCTTACTCACAAAACAGCAAAGATAAAATTACATTCAATTGCCCTCCAAAAACTCTCAAGCAATAAGAAAGTGTAGCAAAATATTTAGTGTTGACAGGGAAAAAACTCCACCAATTTAAAATTCTATAGTCTTTAAAATTATCCTTCAAAAGTAAAAGATGAATAGAATTTCCTTAACAAA
This sequence comes from Hydrochoerus hydrochaeris, assembly GCA_004027455.1. Classification (NCBI taxonomy): domain Eukaryota; kingdom Metazoa; phylum Chordata; class Mammalia; order Rodentia; family Hydrochaeridae; genus Hydrochoerus; species Hydrochoerus hydrochaeris. Next base: position 188,871 of record PVLA01001870.1, read on the forward strand.
GATTGGGCTAATTTTTTGCCAGTGGACCTGCCTTAAGAGAATTATTAATAGGATTCAGAGCTTCACCAAGAAAATGCATCACAGAATGAATGAATGGAGGGAAATAGAAATTTTTGTCTTATTCTTTCTTATTTTTATCAATACTGGGGATCAAACTCATGACCACACTCTTGCAAGGCAGGTGCTTATGCCGCTGAGCTAAATCCCCAGCCCTTTTGTCTTATTCTTAATTGATCTAATAGATAAAAAGTTTATTCAAAATATATATTAAGAGCTAAAATGTATTTGGTTTTTTATCTTTTGTATATATCCTGTGCTTATAGACAACTTTCCTTCATCTGAAGTCTCTAAATCTGAAATTAATACTGCTAACCCTACATTTTTCATTAATGCTAACTCTGCTGTAGGTGATGTTTAATGTGATTATAGATACAGTGGGTTTAATATCTATTACATTTGTTACTATTTTGTATTTGTTACTATTTTGTATTTGTTGCTCTTCTACTCTGTTATTAATTTGGTTTTCCACTTTTTTCTGCCTTTTGTTGTTTTGATTGAGCATTTTAAATGATTATCTTTTCTTTCCTCTTAGCATATCAATTATACTTTTTAAAACATTTTTGGTAGTTGCCTTAGAGTTTGCAGTATGCATTTACAATTAATCCAAATCTATTTACAAAGACTTTTATTCCTCCACAGATAGTAAAAGTATCTTGTAACACAACATTTCAGAAGACAGAAGGGAAGAATTATACATTTATAATTCTGCCCCTCTGTCTTTTGAAATGTTCCTTTATTTTGTCTCAGCAATGAGAGAAAGTAACTAACACACTGATCAAAGAAGAAACAATTCACAGTATCATATCAACAGACATAGGAAAAGCACTGACAAAATCTAACATCTATAAATGATAAAAATTCTCAGAAAACTAGGAAAAGCCTGTAATTTAATCAACTTTATGAAGAACATCTACAAAAAGTCTAAAAATAGCATCACATTTAATGGTGATAAGCTAGAAGTATTTTGCTAAAATCCAAATCTACTGAAGGCTGTTCCCTCTACTCACTCATTTCAGCATTGTGCTGGGATTTGTGGTTAATGCAGTAAGTCAAGAAAAAAAGATAAAGTTATAAAGTTTTAAAAGGAAGAAATAATGTGTTTGTCCAAAAATGGCATGATTATCTATGTAGAAAATCCAGAAGAACTGACAAAAAGGAAAAAAATTCATGGAATCAACCTTGATTATCACAAGATTGTCAGGTACAAAGTTTAATATGAAAAAGTCAATAGCTTTCCTATACAATAGCAATGAACAACTGGAATTTGAATACACATTATCATTTACGTTATATTTAGGCATAAATAAAATAAAATATTTAGGCCTAAATATAACAAATTTTATACAAAAAATATCTAAATAAGGGCCAGGGATTTAGCTCAGCAGCATAAGTGCCTGGCCTTGCAAGTGTGCATTCATGAGTTTGATCCTCGGTACCAAAAAAAAAAACCTAAAACTAAATAAAAGTGTAAAATTATGGTGAAAGAAGTTATAAAACAACAAATATGGAGACATTTATGTTAATGAATAGTTAGATTCATCATGATGTTAATTCTTTCCAATTGAATCTATAGATTTGGTACAATCCTGATCCAAATGTCAGCATTTTGTAGATAAAAACAAGTTGATTCTAAAGTTTATATGGTGAGGGGAAAAAACAGAAGAATCAATTGAATTTTGAATAATAACAAAGTTGGAGAATTTTGTTTTCTAAAATGAATCATTCTTTTCTGTTTACAAGTTAATTACCTCACCTATTTTGCAATAGTGACAGTAAACTGACTGCCACAAATACATCTCTTCTGGAAAGACTGTCAAGAAAATAAAAAGACACACCAGAGACTGTGAGAAATATTTTAAAAACACATATTTGATGAGGAATTTCCAACATTAAGACTACAGTACTATAAAATTACAGTAATCAAAATAGTGTAGTACACAAATAGATAAATGGGAGAGAATAGAAAGCCCACAAATTGACCCATAAAAATATAGTCAACAGATTTTTGTAGCAAAAATACAATCTTTTCAAGAAATAATGCTGGGAAAATTGGCCATTCATAAACACACAAATCTAAGCAAGAACCTTACAACCTTTATGAAGACAAACTCATAATACTCAGAGTGTATATCCAGACATAAAAAGAAAACTATAAAACTCGTAGAAGATAACTGCTAATGTCTTGGTCTTTATTGTGCTGGTATTAAAGGACTTGTCCTCAGGGTGGCGCTCTTGGGAGACTGTAGGAGGAGACCTTGTGGATGGTCTCCAGGGAAGTGGGGAAATGCCTTCCAAATGCACTGGAGGCTCTGGTTTCTTTGGCTCGTTCTGATTTGTTTGGCTGTGAGGTGGGTAGTTAGCTCTATCCTGTTGGCTGTGAGGTGGGTACTCCCTGTCGTTGCTACCCAGCACCCCACCAGAGGCTCAAAAGCAATGGACTAGGAAACCTATAAAATGAATCAGTCTTTTCTGTTTATAAGTTAATTACCTCAGCTATTTTGCAATAGTCACAGTAAACTGACTGCCACAACAGAAAATCTGAGTGACCATGGGCACGGCAATGACATTTTAAATACAGCAAAAATGGTTGTTCCATGAAAAACATGGTAAACTGGATTCCATTAAAAACAAATACATCTCTTCTGGAAAGAGTCTGTCAAGAAAATAAAAAGACACACCAGAGACTGTGAGAAATATTTGCAAAACACACATTTGATAAAGAAATTATATCCAAAATGCATAAAGAATACTTAAAACTCTAAAATAAAATGAACAACCCAATCTAGAAATGAACAACAGATATGAATTGACATTTAACCAGAGAAAACATAAAGATGAAAATTAAGGATATGAAAGGATATTCAGCACCACATATAATTAGGGAATTGCAAATTAAAGCAACAATGAAAAAAATGAACTGTAGGTAAATATTTTTAAAAATAACATAAAACTGTGGAAGTACACTATAGATTACATAGGTAACAACCTATATTTTTAAAAACACAATTATATTGAATGTTCTTATATAACAAAAAGTTTCAAACCCCAGTAGATGAGTTAATAAAATGAAGCAATATTTAAAACAATAAAAATACAGCATCTAAATCATGTGGCCTGAACTTTGAAATTTGTTATAATCAGATTGAGTTTTATTTACATATCATTTAATGACCCTGAATATGTCAATAATGAAAAAGCTAAATTAAACATAATAGTATGCCAGTTTCACAGGGTAGAAAGAATAAGGCTATATATTAGTAGAAATTATTTCCAAGTTGTAGTGAGACATCGTTAGGTGAAGAAATCTTCAAAGTTGATGGGATAAAAGAAATGTTACCCTTAAGTCATCATCTTTGTGAATCATCAGAATAGTGGCTAATTACTTTTCTAAACTACTTCTTCCTCTTCCCAGTAATGGGGACTGAACCCAGGAAGGACACTGAGCTACACCCCCAGCCTTCATTCATTCATTGAACTTATTTATTTTTTTAGAGGCAGGGACTTACTATGCTTCCCAGACTGGTCTCAAACTTACAGTCTTCCTGCCTCAGTCTCCACAGCAGCTGGCATTACACATGTACCAACATGCATGGGTTCTTAAATACAATAAGAAGCTGAGTACTGTAGCATAATCCAAAATGGAGGCAAAGCAGACTCAATGAGTAAATGATTAGAGACGGTGAATAGAAACTATGACGTCATTTGCACCCATTCAGGCAAAGTTTGAACTTTAAGAAGGCTGTCCATGATCTTCCACTTTGGCTGCTCAGGGACAAAATGAAAGTATTTAAGCTTATGGCTCTCAAGAATCAGTCTGGGTTATATAATGTAAAAATGTAGAAATCATCAGACAAAGAAAACGAGCTCTTATTGTAAAACTAATCAGAAGATAATCCCTCTACTGGGGTTCTCTGGATGGAGAAGAATACAAGGGACACAAGATACACTAGCCTGGCATGATCGTCAAGATGTGCTTCTATATTTATTGAGAGAATAAGTCTACTTCTAGAACAAAATAGATATAACTTTAAAAGCTAAATGACTATATTATTAAAAGGTATTAATGCTTTAAAAATGAAATGTTTCAAAGTCTATTAAGGTTAAACTAAACCTGTATATGCTCTGTACAAGGCATAAAACTGTGTTTGTGATGAGAGAGTGAGTTCAACCTTTATTGCTAATAAACAGAGACATTCGATTTTCAGCACAAGGAATAAAATCACATTTGCAGTAATAAATGTCTCTTCTCCTGGTCCCAGAGTAAACCAGAGTGGTGTGTGTGTCACTCTTTTTCCTCTCTTAACAAAAGTGGTTACTTGCTTTAAACCCAACTGTAGGTAGCAGGTTTAACATTTAAAATTTTTCTCAAATGCAATGTTTTCACATATATATTTATTGCAAATATGTATTAGATCTTTAGAAAGGAGAAAATATTAGTGTTACTTTAAAATTCAGTCCTCATTAAAGACAGATTATCCCAGACAACAATGTTTAAGAATTTAAGGTAATGAGAAGGAGCCTTGTAAAATACAAACTCATTAGGTTCACTAATCAGACAAATTTAAAAACATACTTAGGTTTATTGAAAATTACCATCTTTATGTGAAATAATAATCTTTTAGAGTATTATATCTACTGTAATCTTTCAGATTAATTAAAAAGCTGTCTATAAACCATTATGATTCAAGAGAACCATATTTGAAAATGACCCAAAGTGTTACAGAATTTTACAAGTTTAAGCTTATCTTTTATCCCTGCCTGGAATTTATTTAAAAGCCAAACATTTTGAAAATACTGTGTTCTGAAAAACTACATATTCTCATGAAATTGTACTAGGAATAGAATTTAATTAGAGAATCTAATTTTGAAATATATACATGCTTTTGAAAGACCAAGCGTACCTATATAGCCTATGAGTAAAGATGACAAGAAGCATTAATTACAACACCGTTATTTAAACTGAGAATATATTTAATCATTAAAAACAGTTTCAAAGAACAAAATACATAATACTAATTTATACAAAAATTATTTCCACTGGAGACAGATATAGAATTTCTTTATGAAGAGAGACAGATTTTTTTCATTCACAAATATATTTTAGATTACATATATCTAAATAAATCCTTATTTGTGATAGAAAAAATAAAAAACTTAACATACCCTGTTTCGATAGGTAGCATACTTCCAGTCTTTTGTTAGGAGAATATCCATATAGTAGGTATGCTTCTTGTAGGGCACTTTTGTACCACTTCTTTTTATTTGTACATTTTTCTGGCTATATAAATACACAAAAATAAGATATATTTTTTAAAATATTTTTTTAAAAAATTACATTTGATTTAACTCTGTTGAGCTGGAACTAAATCTAACTAGACTATTGTATATCACTTAGACTTTAGTGCCTGATTGTTTTATTATTCAGAATTTAGCAAAATTGTGGGACTATGTGATGTTAATAGCTAAAAGAGTCATATTTTTTTTTAAGTAAGGTAAAATTATAATGATTTATCTTTTACTTAGGAAGTTACAAAAGGTTAAAACTCTGAAAAAGTGGTTAGTTTTCCACATATTTTATTAGAATAATATTGACATCCTTTTTTATTTTATTTTAATTTCATCTTAAAGAAGTAAAGAGAAAAAAAGAAGAAAGATAAACTTTAACAATGAAACCAAGCTTCAAAACAGGCTAGTTGGATCATTACAATAGTTGATACATTATGTATTATCTTTGTAGCTGTTGTTCAGAATATGAGATACAGGCATGATACCTTATCCTAAAATTATTAGCATAGAACATTCTTTTAAAGAAACTGAAAAAAGCTAGATGTATAATTACCTTATCTATCTTGTGTATATATGTATTTTTTTCCTTTTCCCTTTCTTTCTTTCCCTTTCCTCCATCTCAGTTTATCTTTTCTTTTGAATAGTTTCTTCCCAATATCTACTGTACATTTAAATCCTATTTACTTGTTCATTTTTTACACTAGTGAGACAATATGATGTTTACACATATTGGTCTGATTAATTTAACTTATAAGTATGGTCTCAAGTTGTATCCATTTTCCTATAAAAGTCTCAAGTTTATCTTTTTTTATGGCTAAGTAGTATATATATATATATATTTTTAAAAACCCACTTCTTTTTCATACATTCCTCAGTTGTTGGAAATCTGGTTTGTTTCCAAGATTTAGCTATTACAAATTGTGTTGTTATGAACACGTGTGCACATATATCATTGTGGTATGATGTTTTTAATCCTTCTGGGAAGATACTCAGAAGGGGGACAGCTGATTCAAATGGGACCTCTATTCCTAGTTTTTAAAGAAATCTCCGCACTGATTTCCACAGTGGTTGTACCAGCCTACATTCCCATCAACAACAGAGAAGGATTCCTTTCCTCCGCAGCCACTCCAGCATTTGTTATCGGCAGGTATTTTGATGACAGCCATTCTTTCTTTCTTTTAATTTGCATCTCTCAAATGGTCAATGATGTTAAACATTCTTCATGCATTTATTTATTTATTTATTTATTTATTTATTTATTTATTTTCTTCATCTGAGAAATGCATATTCACCTCAGATGTCAATTTATGAACCATATGTTTGAATTTGGGGGGGTCTGATTTTTTTCAGTTCTTTATGTGCTCTAGATATGTCTTTTGTCTGTGAGATAACTAGCTTTAATTTTTTCCCACTCTGTGGGTTGTCTTTTTACTCTTTTGGTAATTTCTTTTGTTGTGCAAAAGCTTTGACATCCTTTTAAGTGATATAGCATTAGTGCTGAAGCATTAGCAAACGAAAAAACAAGTTTATTACAAGAAAATTAATTCTATATGCATTTAGTTTTTTGTAAGGGCAGCTATTGGCATATTTATACACTTTTGTTAAACTTTTATGTGCTACAGCTTATCTGTAAAATGCAAATATTAACAATAGATATATCATAAAGTTGGATGAGTAATAAATGAAAATAGATGACACTTTTTGGAATAATAAGAAATCAAGAGTTACTCTACTTGGATACAGCATATTGCTTAAATGTTCATTTAATTTTTACAGTATAGAATCAAAAAATCTCTAGGATGAAAATTACTATAAAATTATGATCTTATACTTTTTACAAGTTAAAAAAACTTTTCAAGAAAGTTTATATAATATTTTAAAATACTATAATTTATAAAATACCTGCCACTATTTTCTTTAGAGAACTTTATCATATAAAGAATATATTCATTTTATTCATCTATATTTACCATCTGTGCATAAACATCATACCTTTATCTCATGTGTATAATTCAACTTTTACACAAATCTATATAATACCTATATGAAATTATTTCAGAGAATGAAACTATTTTGGTATACAAAATCCATAAATATCATTAATTTTTAAGGAAAAAGATAGGAACATAGGATTTTTAAATTTATTAACATTGAAATTTTTAAATTGTCTTAATATCAAAGCTAGCTTTTGTATATTTAAAACATTTTTGCAACTGTAATGCTATCAGAATATAAAATAAATTAAAATGAAAAATCACCTAAGCCCTTAAATTGCAAAAAACAACTTCTATAATATTTCTTCTAGGAATAGAATTAAAGAACTAGCTAAGAAAATGTACCTATTGAGAAAAAACAATGTGACAGAGTGAAAGTAAAACTCAGTGAGTCCAGGGAATTGAAAAGCTATTCAAAACTTATTTGGGACCCTTTAGGAACTTATTGGTAGGCATGCGCCATCTACTGGTAGTACAAATTAACACTCAAGCAATTCAAAAAGAATTCTGAATTCCAGAATTATGCTGAAATGTGCATTGTACACGAATACATAAATCAAGTAAGACATTACCTGAAAAACTTCATTGTGTCTTTTGAAGCAGAAATTAATATAAGAACTGGTCTTATTTGGGGGAAATATGTATACTCACATACAAAATAGATTATGTACCACTATCACTATTTATTTGCAACATGCCAGAGTAATGAACATTTACATTGTCACCAACATCATGTAATTTGAAACAATGCTGTAATTTTTAAAATATACCCACATTATATTTTCCCCCTATGAAGGATAAATTCCTAGACATTGAATTAGCAAATTTAATGTATGAGTATTTTAAATTTTCAAAGCTAATGTAAAATTACTCGAGTGAGTTCACAGTTTACTGTGCCACAAACTTATATTTTCCCTAAACCATGCATGAAAAACACTTTTGCTCCAACATTTTAGATTTTTGTCAATATTCTTGTTGACAAAAAATATTTCCTTTTTATTATCATTTTTATAGTCAAGCAATTATGGGTTAGTTTTCATACTTTCAGAAACCATGCATATTTCTTTTCTGAGGAATGACTGTTCAAGTTCCTTGTTAATACATATATTGATCTATTGACTTGTTAAAGATACTTAACATACTAAAGGAAACAGCCCTTTGCTATATTTGTGACAATTTCCTGGTGATAGTTTGTCTTACACTGTTTTTGAAATTTCTTGGTTGTTACTTTAAATTTTTCATGCTTCTTTTATTTTAATTAAGTTTATTGATAGAATTTAGATATACACAATGTCACATTCACCTTGGGAATTTGTACATATATATGATACACCCTGTTTTCTGTTTTTACCCCCAGTCCCCTCCCATCCCTTCAACCCATCTTCCTCTTCTCATTTACAGAGCTTTGTTTCCAAAAGTGGAAACACTAATATTGCTGGAAGAGAGAATAGATAAAATACTTTTAAAGACATAAATGTAGGCAAAGATTTCATAAACAAAACCCTGATCACATGAGAAATGCCACACAGAATCAACAAATGAGATTTTATCCCATTAAAGTTTTGCATAGCAAAAGAAATCACCAATAGAATGAAAAGGCAACTCACAAAGTGGCAAAAAATTTTAGCCAGTGGTCCTTCAGACAAGAGACTGATATCTACAACATACAAATAATTGAAAAAATAATTGGACACATCAAATTTAAAGACCGAATTCAAACATGGGCATCTGAGATGAATATGCACTTCTCAAGTAAAAAAATACGAATAACGAATAAATATATGAAAAAATGTTCAACATCACTGGCCATTTGAGAGATGCAAATTACAACAATGATGAGATTTCATCTCACCCCAGAAAGAATGGCCATTATCAAGAAATCATAATAAAAATTGCTGCCCAGTCTGTGGGGAAAAAGGAACCCTTTTCCACGGCTGCTGGTGGTATAGACTGGTGCAATTACTGTAGAAATCAGTGTAGAGATACCTCAAAAAACTAGGGGTCAGAGGAATGATTTGATCCAGCAATCCTCCTGGACATCTTCCTGGAAGAATTATAAACATCTCATCATTTATAGCAGCAGTTTGTAATAGCTAAATCTTGGAAACAACCCAAATGCCCATCAACCAAGGAATAAATTTTTGATTCTTCTGAGACAAATATGGATCTGAATATGAGATACAAGTCCTGACTTCATTTTTCCCACGTAGGTATCATTTGTACCTACAATGCTTATTGTATCATACCAATATAACTTCACTTTTTTTTGAGATGGGGTCTTACAACATTTCCAAGGCTGATCTTGAACTCCTGGGGAATTTCAAGTGATCCTTCTGCTTCAGCCTCTTAAGAAGCTGGAATTGCATACATGTATCAGTCCATGCTTTACTTTACTTGTATATCACATTAACTGTTATAATATTAAGTACTTGTGAGTTAATTTGTGAACTCTCAAAAGTGTTCTATTAATCTGCCAACTACTTTAAATAACAAATTGCTTTAACTATGAGAGCTTTGTAACATTTTTCTACTTTATATTTTTTGTATTCTATTAAATCTTTGCACTTTTTTGGTCAATTAACTTCCACTTTTTTGGTCAATTTCCCTACAAATATACATTTGATTTGTGCTGTTAAAATCTTGCAATTTATTTAAAAACTCAATTCTAAAATTCATGCAGATAAAATTGACATGTTCTGCATTAAATTTTCCAAACCAAAAACAGGATTATTTATTTCTAATTATTAAAGCTTTTTTCTGTATTTTAGTAACATTTCAAAGTTTTATTAATATACATTTTATACAATACTTTTTAATTTTACTGCAGAGTATTTCCTATATAGGTATTGCTATTATTATATTATTCATTCTATCTTTTCAAGTTAGTTAGTTATGCATAATAATTGTATAACCTGACACATAATTGAATGCCTTTACTGTTTTAATAGAATTTCTATTACATATGAAAGTTTTATTTATAGCAGTTTTTTCATTTGTTTTCTAATGTAAATCCCCAAATATGTATACATCTACCAATACATCTCCAAAATACATCTACTAATGTATTTTGCTTGTTCCTTTTCGGTTGGTGTATTATTGCTTCTTTTTTTGACAAATTATATTAACAATTAGATGAGGACAATTATTAAATAGTACTATTAATTCAATATATTTTTAAAATCTAAATTTTCATGTGAACAATCAATTTCCACCATATTAAACAAACTAAATGAGTTTATGTATTTTCAGTACATAAACTGAACTGCTTTGCATTTATTAGTTGATTCATTCTTTAGAAGCTACAAAAAATTGATGATGACTTTCAGAAATTTAGTCTTTGAGACTTTATTATAATCTTTCCATTTTTCTTGTTGCTGAGACAAAATAACCATCACCCAGAGTTAAAATTGGAAATGTTTATTTAGCTTTCAGTTTGTAGATGTTTCAGTCCATAGTTGGCTAGCTCCAAGGCAATGTGCCTTGGCAGAGGGCCATCACAGAGGAAAATAGTTCATGGCACCACCAAGGTAGCAAAACCAAGAAGGAAAGTGAGAGAAGACTCTGTACCTTATATTGTATGCAGGCTACTTGCCCTAGGATGGGTGTAGCACTCACATCTTAATTGTACACAGAACTATGCCAAGTGGAGTGATTTACTAATCATACACTTTTAATCCCAACATCATACCCTCTATATTCAGTTACTTTGAAAAAACTCTATAACTGCATAAGGCATTGGGGAGATATCTAGACACAAACCAGAACACATGTAATAATCACTAGGATAAGGTTTGTGAAGAATGAATGAACAATATGCTTTACTTATAATATGGATTTTCAATTTTAAAATACTAAAGTGTTTAATAAAATAAATGTTAAACTTGGAAGTTCACATTTTGGGAACTAAGTTAACAAAAGAAATGACACTATAAATAAGTCTACACTATGGCAAAAACTACATTAAAGATGTATCTTTGAAAAAGTGAAATATTTAGGTTTAACTTGATAGCAGATGTCAGATAGATACTGTAAGTTCAGATTTAACAAAGACTTGTTGAAGACAAGGTACTTTCCAAAGTGGGATTCAAGCTTCAGCAAAAAATAACTGTCATTCAAGCTCATTGTTTTAAGTGTTAGGTTACTCAAACCCTGGCATACAAACATTTGAAAACACCCTCGTGGACATATAGGGTAAAGAAAAATAACCATCTTTCCTTTTCCCAAGACAAGGAAAGAAGAGTTGTAGGAACAATTCCATAGTACACTGACATTTTCTCTGAAGAGATTTCTACGTTTGTTCATCCTCAAACTTTTTCTGGTCCTTACATAAACAGGGTTAGGGTGCCAGGCCAGTCTTGGCAACTTCTTGGTAAGTCCTGCACTCATATTTTCTTACCTCGCTTTGCAATCTGGAAACAACTATTTTTGTTTCTGCTTGGAGGCCTAAAGACGTATGCTTTTCTCTAAAATCTGATTATATATAATAACTTCAGAACTTTCTAATTAGCCTATCTTCCACCTTAAATTAAAACACGAAAAGTTTTAAAATACATTTATTTAAGAAAGAAATTTTCATGATAGCTTTTCAGAAAAACCTTCAAAGAATTTTAAGAGATTTAAAGTCAAGTAATAAGACCAGTGACTTCAGATCAGACCACAGGAAGGAGTGGGTACTCTGAACTTCATATTTCAATGTGTCCTATGATACTTTGAGAATATACCATGTTTTTATTACATTTTACTACCTTGAAAACTTGAGTTATCTCAATCAGTTTTATTAATCTTAGGATAGAGCAATAAAACAATAATTATAGAAATCAAAGACCTTTAGTTTAAAAATTGATATATATCGATGAACATAAGATGATTCTGAATCAATAAATAATCATGGAAATATTTGTTGTAAGAATGAAATTTGAGACTAAACAAATGACTAGACACAGAAAGATAATACCCTGTTTCTGAAAAACTTCCTGTGTTGTTATTTCAAAATTGAAAATTTTATAAATCCTGTGTGATTTTATTGCAATGAGGTATTATCGGCCAAATTAAGGTTTTAATACCATTTTTCCATTTCCTAGGTATTGGGAAAAAAAGCTCGATACCCATACTTAATAACTTTTGACTTACTGAATAAGTTTTGCACTACCATTCCATACTAGTATCAAGTGGCAAATTTAAGGAAAAGATTATATATTTGTGTTTGTACACCCTGTAACACTGGAGAGAATTCTTCTTTAGCAGAAACTAGTGCCTTTGCATTTTAAGACTTTTTCTCTCCACATAAGAATTAATCAACATATAATTACCTGGGTGATAGCAGGAGAAATGTTACTCCTCAAATCTAAACATGTAAGCAATGTCACATTGCATTAATTTCACTAAATCAAACTGAATGTGGCAAATCTTATCAAACTTGGATGACGAATTTGATCTCAGTCATTTGGGAACCACTCTAGGTTAACATAAATTGGAAAGACATAAATAGCACTTAACTATTGAGGTATACCATTATGTTTCAACTCCTCATGGTTACAGAAACACGTAACCCAATAACTTTTTGCCATACCTGGATAAAGAATCTCTTTGGAGCCTGTGAATCTTAATGGCACAGATTCATCCTGCTTGAGTACATTGTGGTACTATTCTTCAAAGTGCTATTTCTTGCCCAGTGTAACTGGCAGGATAGATTTTTGCCCTCTTAGTTGAGAGAATATTTGCTTGGCCTTGGTACCCTGGCGTCTACTTCTCAGAGGTACTGGACTTTGTTTACCGTCACCTTGCCCAACCTTAGGGAACTCAGGTCAGGGAAACAAGAAACATCTACCTTTGACTTTTATCACAGAAAACCCCTGGTATGGTAATATAAAATGTCTGGTAACTTTTAGAAAAAAGGAGAATTAAAAATGTAATCAAAACAAGAATTATTATCTACCAACCACTAGTATTTTCTTAGCTGTCCTAGATATGAGGCTTTGAATATGAGAATAGATGGACACCTCTGTGTTCCCTATACATTTATTCTGTCTACTGCTTGCCCCTAATTTTTCTCTATAGTACTCACAAACAAAATGCTATATCTTTTTCTTGTTTATTTACGATGTATATTATTCTGCTAACTTAAATCTCATAAAAATGCTGAATTTTGCATTTTGTTCACTTATGAACTGAGAAAAATTCTTAAATAATAGGCATTCACTTAATATTAAGTACTATAAATATATTTTGTTCAAGGTAGTATGAGCAAAATTGAGTCATGAAACTGAAGATGAAAATAAAGAGATGCTACATTTTATTCCCTACAAAGTTAAAATAAAAATTTATAAACATGATGATGATTCAATTTTTTGTTGATATTACTTCAAAGATACTATAGAACTTCATTTTTGCACAGAATTATAATCTACAAAATACTGGATTACTGTGATCCTATGACCTATAATACTAGTAGCATTTTTCTTGAAAATGTGTCTAATTTCAAGTGCCACTGTAAAACATAGTACTAATTCTAAAATTAAAGTAACAATATTTTTTATGATCTTTTTCAGGATTGTAGAATCTCATTATAATCCAGTAAACATAAGGATAACACTTTAAATGTGAAAGTATCAATTCAAATTCAAGTATCAATGTTACACATAAGTATGGGAATTTAATACTAAGAACATTTATTTTCAGAAACAATGTTGAGCAGATATTAAAAACCTGGAAAACTGGAAACATAAGTATCTAGATTTTTCTTTATGGAGTGCCATATATCCATTGAAATGATTTCAAATATCGACCATAAGGGAATTTGTTTCTAACATAATATAAAAACATAGATATGTCATAAATGTTGCAATCTAAAAAGATACAAAATTATTCTTTTGGGCTGTATCTCCAATAAATGTTTGTGGATCAACACTGTCACCTATAAAGTACTCTGTTTAGAAATTAATGTCAATTTCTGCTATTTATACATTTAAAGTTGCATTCTAGCTCTTTGACTCCAATGATGCATTTCAGTGATGCATCATTCTATTTACTATTGTGCCAAAACTATTTCTTTTTTCTGCTGAGTGGATTATTTTCACTTAATGCAATTCAATAAAAAGTTAATCACAAGGATATCTTGTTTACTTTAAATTGGATTTCTGTAACAGCAGCCAGTAATCTAGACAGTAAGAACATTCTCATTCCTTTGATGCAAAGTAGAAGATAGCCATATCACACTCACAGGCACCACTGATGCCATTGATTTAGTCTCCTTAGCTTTCTCCTAATTTTTTTCAAATATTTTACACAGGTTAACATAATCAACTTTGGAAATGTTATGTAAACTACTGAATGTTTGAAGCAAAGATTGATTTTTAAATCTGCTTTATTATTTACTCTATACATAAATAGGAATGTTTTTTACCCTAATTTTAAGATCAGAACAAGTTATATCCTCCATTGTCCATGCTATTGGAAAGTGTGAACTAATAAAAAGTTTTTAAAAATAAGCTAAATCTAGCTAGTGTGATCCTTTACATGAGACTGAAAGATAATACCAAATCCAATGACTTTGTAGGAAGAATTAGGCTGAGTCAAACTAATAAGAAATATTTACAGTGTAATTCCTATAGTAGGCTTGAAATACTAGAAAGTATCAAAACAGGTTACCTAATTTGTGACTTGGTGTTCTGCACAATGTTGAAAATTACAAAACCAAGTGTTATAAAAAAATTTTTAAAAGATCCTAACAAAAAATTAGAAAAATCACAATTATTAGATGTGCTTTTTATTAATCTAGATTTTATCATATATTTGTTAAGTATTTTGACATCTTAAACTCTTTTCCTAGCAAGATGATTCTAATAGATAACTGTTACACATTGCAATTTTTAAAGCAAGCCCTGCCTGATACATTAGGTTTGTCTATTACTGAAGTGACGTACTCTAGAAAACAATTTTTATACCACCAATACATCAGCAATTTGGTGCAATGGATCTGAAACAAGATTTTAAGAAGAGAGAAAAAAATAAGAGTTCCTGCTGACACACCTGGAATAATATCAGGCAAACTAAAAGGGGTAAAATGTTGAAAGGACAAGAGAGTCTAATGTTAAAAACTTCACTCAACATCTGCTGGTCTTATTAAGTACCCATGACTCATAAATACATTTAGATATTCCACAAAATAGTCACAGTAAACCTAATGCACATTTATAAACAATATCTTTAGCTGATTCCAGTAACATAGAGAAAATAAATATTTAGGGGAAAATATCTTTATACAATGGCTCTTGAGGTACACCAAGAAGGTTATAGCCAATCTGGTTTAAAAATATTGATTCTGGTCTGCTGGGCCTGCCCTTCCAGCAAGAACATCCAGGAAGCCCGCCCCAGGGATAAACTGCCTGGGGCTGCCACCCCTGGGCCTGCCCTTCCACTGGGAATGTCAGAACCTTGGACTACAGTGGATTACTGCGCTGGCTGGATGAGAGACTCAGGAATCCTTCACCCAAACGGAAGACCTCAGCAGGCTCCAGTCAGTATGGTGAGTTTGCCCCTAAAATAGCGGTCTGCAGTGAGTAAATAGGAGCAAAAGTGAAACTCCCTCCAACTGTAAGACATTGGTGAATCTGGCAAGAGAGTAGGTAATTCCCTCCCCCACACAAAGAACATCAGACAAGGTGAGGAGTGTACCAATAACACCCCCCCAACTAAGAGAAAATTAAAAGAGCTTATGAGACCCCCCAGTGACACAGTAGGGCCTCAGCTGACACAAGCCAGCTCAGAAAGAATATAGGACTCACCGAACAGGCCCTGTAGGAGGAATTCAGGTGACTGGGAATTCAGGTGACTGGATCTCCTCTTCATGGTGGTACCCAGCAAATTGACAAACATCAACCACACAGTAGGACCCTAAAACTCACACTATGGATAGTTGTGACTGTTGGAAAAGAACATATACTTACTGAAACAGTGAAAATGACTAAATGAAAAGGCAAAATGCAATCTCAAACAGTCCATCAGGAGCAAGTACAGGTGACAATGAAATATAGGACTTTAAAAGTCATACACCAGAAATCTCTGAAAAGATAGCAAATGAAGTAAAGAAACAAATCCATGAGGCTATAGAGGAACTCAAATTAGAAATAATGTCTTATGTAAAGACAGAAATAACAATCTTAGTAAATGAGTTGCTCAACATAGCTAGAGAAGAAATAAATAAAAAAAATACAGGAGCATGTGAAATTGATTGAAACTCTGAATGAACAATGCAGAAAACAAGCAGAATCCATGAAACAAATCCAAAGAGATATCCAAGAAACAAAAACTTGTATAGAAAGCTGGCAAAACCATTTAAATGAAGCTGAGGATAGAATTTCGGACCTTGAGGACAGGATTGCAGATAGCGATCATAAAAGGGTAGAACTTATAAAAACAACAAAGCAGCATGAAATGACATTCCAGCAGCTGCAAGACGATGCCAAGAGAAACAATGTAAGATTAATAGACATCAGTGAGGAGGCAGGAGACAACACAAAGGACATAACTAAGCTGTTCACAGAAGAAATTGCAGAAAATTTCCCAAACATGGGGAAAAAAATCTGATACATAAATAAGTGAGGCATATAGAATGCCAGTCATAACTAACATAAATCTACACCCAAACATATAATTAAGATCCCAGACATACAGCATAAAAACAGAATACTAAAAGCTGTTAGAAAAAAGACACAACTCACCTATCAAGCCTATTAAATTCACAGCATACTTCTCAGCACAAACCTTCAGGTTAAGATGAGTTTGGAGTGAAGTATATCAAGCCCTAAAAGAAAACACCTTTCAACCCAGACTGATGAACCCAGCAAAACTGTCTTTCAAATGCTTCCATGACAAAGAACAACTGAAGAAATTCATGCCCACCAAACCAACCTTAGAAAGAGTGCTGAGAGACATGATAGAGATAAAACTGACCACAATATTGAGAACAACAAAATAAAGAAACCACCAGGATAGACAAGAAATTAAACAAGTGAGAAAAGCAAGAAACCAACAATAGGAACACAACATGACAAAGTCAAGCCAGTACATATCAGTGATATCCATAAATGCAAATGGCCTCAATTCACCTATCAAAAGAAACAGGTTGACAGAATGGATCAAGAAACAGGATCCCACAATATGCTGTATACAAGAAACACATCTGACTCAAAAAGAAACTCAGAGATTAAAAGTCAAAGGATGGAAAACAGTATTCCATGCAACAACCCAGAAAAAAGAGCTCAGAAAAAAGCAGGGGTAACTATTTTGCTTGCAGACAAAGTGAACTTCAAACATAAAAGGATCAAAAGAGAGAAAGAAGGTCACTACATACTTACTAGTGGAAAACTACAAGAGGAAGAATTAACAATTATAAATATATATGCCCCAAACACAGGAGCACCCAACTATGTAAGACAGATACTAATAGACATGAAAAACCAAATACACAAAAACACAATTATAACAGGGGACCTTACCAGACCATTGTCACAAAGAGATAGATTAACTAGACAAAAAGACAGCAAAGAAATAATAGAACTGAATCATACCTGTGAGCAATTGGACTTAGTAGATGTTTACAGAGTGTTCCACCCAACCACATCAGAATACACATTCTTCTCAGCTGCACATGGGACATTCTCCAAAATAGACCATATATTATCCCACAAAACAGTCTTAAGTAAATGCAAAGGTATTGAAATCATACCATACATAATATCTGACCATAGTGCACTGAAATTGGAAATCAATGGCAAAAGAAATTGCAAAACCTGCATAAATACATGGAAGTTAAGTAACAACTTTTTGAACAGTGGGCTATAGATGAAATTAAAGAATAAATCAATCAATACCTACAGTTTAATGAAAATAGAGAAACAACATACTGTAATCTGTGGGATGCAATGAAAGCAGTCTTAACAGAGAAATATATAGCAATAAATTGTCATATCAAGAAAACAGAATGAGCAGAAATAAACAAAACCTAATGCTCCATCTCAAGCTTCTAGAAAAAGAAGAGCAAGTCAAACCCAAAGCTCATAAAAGAGAGGAAATTATACAGATCAGAGCAGAAATTCATGCAAATGAGACTATAAAAACAATACAAAGAATTAATGAATTAAAGAGCTGGTTTTTGGAGAGAATAAACAATATTGACAAACCTCTAGCCAACCTTATCAAGAAAAGGAAAGAAAAAACCCAAATTCATGCAATAAGAACTCATTAGGGGGAAATTACTACAGATCCCATGGAAATTCAAAAGATCATGAATACTTACTTTGACAATCTATTCACATAGAGTGGAAAACAGAGAGGAAATGGAAAGATTTCTAGGAACATATGAACTACCAAAAGTCAAGCATGAAAATATAGCAATTATGAATAATCCAATATCAGTTACTGAAATCAAAAGTGTAATTAAAAACTTACCAACAAAGAAAAGCCCAGGTTCTGATGGATTCACAGCTGAATTCTATAAAAAATTTAGAGAAGATTTAATGCCAATACTCCTTAAACTCTTCAATGAAATTGAAAGCAAAGTAGTCCTCCTAACTTATTGTTGGAGGCAAGTATTATTCTGATATCAAAACCAGAGAAAGACCTTACCAAAATGGAGAACTATAGGCCAATCTCACTAATGAACACTGATGCCATGATTCTCAATAAAATACTGGCAAATAGAATGCAGCAAATCATTAAGAAGGTTATACACCACAACCAAGTGGGATTTATTCCAGGAATGCAGGGATGGTTTAACATACACAAATCAGTAAATGCAATACACCACATCAACAGAGTGAAAAATAAAAATCACATGATCATCTCAATAGATGCAGAAAAAGCTTTGATAAAGTCCAACATATGTTCATGATAAAAAAACAAAAACCAGAAACTCAGAATAGAAGGTATGTACCTCAATCTTATAAAGGCCATCTATGGCAAACCAACTGCCAACATTATACTAAATGGACAAAAACTGAAAGCCTTCACTCTAAAATCAGGAACAAGACAAGGATGTCCACTATCACCACGCCTATTCTGGCTGGAAATAATAGCCAGAGCAATCAGACAAAAGAAAGAAATAAAAGGAATAAAAATAAGAAAAGAAGTTAAATTATCACTATTTGCAGATGACATGATACTCTACATAGAAGACTCCAAAAACTCCATTATAAGACTACTAGAGGTAATAAACAAATTCAGCAGTGTATCTGGATACAAACTCAACACTCAAAAATCAATAGCATTCCTGTACACAAAAAACTCACTGAGAGACAAATTACGGAAATATCACCTTTCACAATAGCATCTAAAAAAGAATGAGATACCTAGGAATCAACCTACCCAAGAATGTAAAATACCTATACGCTGAAAATTGCACTACCCTAAAAAAGGAGATTGAAGAGGATATTAGAAAATGGAAGGATATTCCTTGCTCTTGGTTAGGAAGAACCAACATTGTGAAAATGGCCATACTACCCAAACTGTTGTACAGATTTAATGCAATCCCAATCAAAATACCATCAACATGCATTACAAATCTAGAGAAAACATTCCTAAATTCATTTGAACACAGAAGAAAATCGTAGTATCAAACACAGTTCTGGGCAACAAAGGCAAGGCAGGGGGCATCTCAATTCCTGACTTGAAACTATACTACAAAGCTACAGTGATAAAATTAGCATGGTACTGGCAAAGAAATAGACCTGAGGATCAATGGAATAGATTAGAAGATGCAAACACAACTATGAAGACATTCAGCCACCTGATATTTGACAAAGGTGCTAAACATGTTCACTGGAAAAAAGATACCTCTTTAATAAATGGTGTTGGAAAAATTGGCTTTGCACATGCTGAAGACTGAAAATAGACCCATGCCTATTGTCATACACTAAACTAAAATCAAGATCTAAATACTAAAACAGAAACACTAAATCTACTGGAAGACAAAGTAGGTAAAAATCTTGGAGACATGGGAGTAGGGAGAGAATTCATGAATAAAATGCAAACCGCATGGGAAACACTTCAAAGAATCAACAACTGGGATCTCATATTACTAAAATTTTTTTGTACTTCAAAAGAAATCACCAACAAAGTGAAAAGAAAAAATCTTATCCAACAATCCCCCAGACAAAGGACTTATATCCAGAACGTATAAAGAACTGAAAAAACATTCAGCCCCTCAAATTCAAAAACCCTCTCCAAAAATGGACATCTGAGATGAAAACACAGTTCTGAAATGAAGATATACAAATGTCAAATAAATACATGAAGAAATGTTCACCATCACTGATCATTCGAAGAATGCAAATTAAAGCAACATTGAGATTTCATCTCACCATGGAAAGAATGGCTGCCATCAAGAAAACAACAAATGTATCAAGAAAATAACAAATGTTGGCAAGGCTGCGAGGAAAAAGGAACATTGCTCCACTGTTGGTGGGAGTGCATACTGGTGCAACCACTGTGGAGGTCAGTATGGAGATTCCTCAAAAATCTAGGCTTGGAAGTTCCATTCAACCCAGTTATTCTCCTCCTAGGTATTTTCCCAGAAAATTGAAAAGGTCATGTCACAGTGATATATGTGCATGCATGTTCATAGCAACACAATTTGTGATAGCTAAATCTTGGAAACAACCAAAATGCTCATCAACCACAGAGTGGATGAAAAAATGTGGTATTTTTATACAATGGAATATTACTCAGCTATAAAAAAGGATGATCTTGAGGCCTTTATCGGTAAAGGGAGACAACTTGAGAATATCCTCATTAGTGAAATAAACAAGACTCACATTTGTAAATATCACATTGTCTCTCTAGTGTAAAAAATAATAAGAATGGGCAGAATAATGGTATCCAAAAAGTATAACAGATATAAAAGTATAATAGATATAATATAATAACTATTGTAAAAGTGAAAGGGAAGGATATAATGGTATATATAGTGTGCAAATAGATGACCATATTACTGAGCTTTTTTTAGGTCATTGAACAGAAGAGTTTGTACTGTCAATGTTTGAGTGTCTAGCCACTTTTTATGCTTTGACTTTGTAACTTTAACAACTACTGTTAACAATATGTAATGTATCAACTAGTGATTTTAATGTTATTTTTTTGAGCTCTGTATTCTACTTTTCTTTGGTATTTTTTTTATTTTGTCTTTTTAAAATTTTCTTTTCTTTCTCTCTTTAAAAAAAAATATTGATTCTAGGCCAGAGGTTTAGCTTACTGGCTTAAGTGCCTGCTTGGCAAACATGAGGTCATGACTTCAATCCTCAGTACCAAAAAAATAAATAAATAAATAAATAAAAACATTGATTCTAAGAATACTCCTCAGTAAGTAGGCTCAGGATTACATATAAATTTTAAGGAAATTTAAAATAGAATGTAATGACCAGCAAGTTTGGGAAGCAATAGTAGAGTAAGACAACAAACAAAGCCTGGTACCAGGATACCAGTATTTGTATTATTAATAATAATAACAATAATAATAATTAATTTCTGCTAATTTTACAAGGAAATGAGATAAATCCTAAATTTTAGTGACAGCTTGAAGAGCTCCAAATTCAAGGAAAAAAAAATCAATTACTAAGTGAATAAGAGATATTTGTATCTTTGGCCAGTTTTAAAAACTTTACTTTTACTTTAAAAGTAAAGCTGGCTAAATTGAAACAGTAGGTCCCTAAGAAGGTCTTAATGGTTTTGTAGTTTATAGATAATATCTATTATGAACTTATTACTCTTATGAAGATTAAAAGCTAATGGCCCAATATAAAAACCAAGTGTATTAGCATGTAATAAAAACCTGGCTTATATAGTCATAACCACTGGAACTGAGTTCCAGTTCTGCTGCTGGGTAATGCAGGTAAGTCAACCCAAATCTCAGTATTCTTAAAGATAACATGAAATAACTGTTTTGTATTTTCAGTCCAAAAAAGTGAAATAGGAACTCTAGTCACACTGGAGAAGATTGACTGAGTAAATACTTCATTTCCAGGTGTTCAATTATTTTAAGAATCCATTTTTTAATTCAATGATTTATTCAGTGTCTATGTAATACTGCCAGGTATCATCTTAAACACTTCACAAATAACTCATGTTAGTGCCCTAATGTCTTTGTGCAATTGGTACCCTTATATTTGTTTTGCAGATAAGGAAAATGAAGCAGAGTTTAGTTTTACTGAGGTTTACACAGCTAGTAAGATGAAACTAGGATTCATATGTGAACAACCTAGCTCCAGAGTTTGGGTACTATTTCACTGCAAGGCAACTCTGTTGCACAAATCTCAAAGATGATGTTATGAACTACCAGCTTTTATCATAAAACAATTTAAAGGTTAAAAGAAACAGAACATTAAAAAAAAGACCACCAATAGAATACACCTCCTAAAATCAAGACAAGCTGGCAAACAACAATCTAGCGAAGAAAAAAGAAGTGACTGCTAGGAATTAAGAAAGAGCTGATAGGGAAACTAGAAACTACAGGAAAACTAGAGAAACTGAACACAATGTGGAGAAAAGAACAAAGTCCAGATTGCTAATGCTAATGTGTACCTGTCTCCACTAACACAAGGTAAACTGGGAGACGTTTAACACCATAGGAAGAAACAATGCACCAAGAGAGCAAATAAAGATCCATAGTTATTACAAATTGCAAAATCATATGGAGGTGTGGAACCTAGGAGACCTACAGGTCTTAAACAGACACAGATAAAGTAATGACTTGAGGAATACAGGCTAGCATGCAAATTGGAGGTGGCTGGCATAAATACATCCCTAGAACACTGTTGACTGACCACACCCAATGGGAAAAAAAGGGCAGGATTCACAATGCACACATAAAAACATGAGAGTGGAAACAAAATAGGACTTAAGTAATTCACTCATCCCAAAATACAGAGCAAATTTTTTAATTCACCACACCTTTTTTTCATTGACTTTTTTTTTAATTTGGGATTTTTTTCTGTTTTTTTCTCTCGTGATTTCTTTTTTCTTCTTTTTGTGATTATCATTTTTGATTAATATTATCTTTTAGTAATTCTATTTTACTCTCTATAGAATCATTTTTTATATTTTTCTTCCTTCATCTTTCTTTTTCAAAATTTATTTCTTTCATTTTTCTCATCCTCAACTCCTCCATATTTATTAGAATTAAGATGTATTAATTTTTAGATGTGTAGTTGACTCTGTGTTATTACTAAATTCTTTTCCAGTGATAATGATAGTATAGTTGTTATATTTTAATAGATATTTAATGTATGCCAATATTTGTTTTGTCTTTTTGTCTAAATCATTATTGTATATCTCTTTTCTATTGTTAAGGGTGGTTCAGTGGTGACTTTCATTGGTTCTTATGATCTGACAATATCCAGTTTGTCTTTGGATTTCTCACTGTTAATGATTAAACTTTTATGGCCAAGATGAAATAGTTGTTGCTTTAAATCATTTTTGTTGTATACCAATATCTGCTCTGTCTTTGTGTCATCAACCACGCTGAAGTTCATTTCTAGAAAATCAGGTGCTAGGCTAATATACTACACTATCCCATCCCCAAATTAATAAAAGTAGTTCAATCTTGGAACAGAGGAAAAGCCCTCTAGGTAACCATGCCCACAATATATCACTGTAAAGCAGATATTAACTATACAGATCTCCATATTAGCAACAAAGTGTTTCCACTGTAATCAATGATCAACACACAGCACAAAAGAAAAACAGTAGGGCATGAGAAAATAGGGTAATAAAATGCCTCCCCAAACTTCCAAATCCCCTAAAGCTGATAATGAAGGATCAATGAGCATGAAACCAAAAGCCAAACTGTTGAATTATAGTAGGTGATAAAAGGCCACACAGAGAGAGAAAGAGAGAGAGAGAGAGCAAGAGCGAGAGAGAGAGATCAATAAAGTAGTCTGTGAGCTCAAAGACGACATAACTAAACAGTAATGGACTTTAATAAACAAAATGATGAACTTCCAGAAGACAATAATAAAGCTAGCTGAGCTAAACAACATGACATAAAACACTAATATCCAGTCCATGAATAAATAAATATGAGTTTGAACCTAGGAGATTATGAAATAGGACTAGAAACCCAAGATATTAAAAAATTCTATAGAATATATGGGCAGCAGAAGTAACCAATTTTAGGGTAGAGTGTCAGAACTGGAAAATAGTGCCAATGCAGGTGACTATATACTAAATGATAAACAACAAGAGATAATAAAAAAGATATCCAAGATCTGCTAGGCAATACAAAGGAGACTAGTGAGATTCACTGAAATTAGCATAAATGACATACAAGCCTGTTTACAAAAACAATAGCAGAAAACTTTTGAAGAATGGGGAAAGAATTTAAAGTACAGATAAGTGAAGCACATAAAACCACATATAGCCATAAGCAGAAAAAAATCTTCTCCATGACACATTATAGTTGAAATCCCAGAACAGCAACACAAAACAGAATCTTAAAAGCTGTTAGAGAAAAATAACAAATTATTTATAAGGGTAAGCCCATTAGTGTTACAGCAGACTTCTCAACACAGATCTTAAAGACTAGGAGAGCTTAAAGTAAAATTTTTCAGTGCCTTAAGGAAAATAAATTTCAACCATGATCAGTATATTCCAAAAACTGTCTATCAAACTGGTGGAGAAATATGATCTTTCTGCCACAAAAAGCACCTTAAGAAATTCATGAGCACCAAACAAGTATTCAAAAAATTCTCAAGGGTATTCTAGAAAGAGACAATGAAGCCAATGCTACCAAAAATTGTAATGCAATAAATACATCAATTAAAGTGAGCAGCTAAACATAAAAATAGTAATCATAAAATAATGCAATGACAGGAATAAGTCAGTACCTTTCACTAATAACTCTCAATATGTATAGTCTTAACTCCCAATCCAAAGACAAAGACTGGTAGATTGGTTCAAAAAATAAAGCCAATTGTATGCCACATACAAAAACACACTGAACTCTCCCCAAAATTTACAATCTCAATGGATGGTAAAGTAATAATCCATGTAATATGACTGAAAACAAGAAGTAACTGTCATATTTTTAGAAAAATTGTACTTCAAGCCAAAACTAGGTAAAAGAAACAAGGTAATGACACAGTGGTTGATGAAAAAATTCAATAGGAATAGATATCAATTATAAACATACATGAACTAAGCATCAGAACAATGAACTTCATAAAAACAAAGATTACTGGACATAAAAGAGCAAATAAATGTCAATACAGTTATAGTGAGGGACCTCAATATCCCACTGTCACAAATAGCAAATCAATTTGACAAAATATCAACAAAAAAATATCAGAGTTAAACCACACCTGTGAACAAATAGACTTAATAATTATCTACAGAATATTCCACCCAACAATGACAGGATTCACATTCTTCTTAGCAGCACATAGAACTTTCTCCAATATAGAATCCATGTACTGACTCACAAGGCATGCTTAAGTAAGTACAAGAGAATCAAAATTATACTGAGTATATTATCAGATCATATTCCAAAGAAACTAGAAATCAATGGGAAATCACAAAAATAATGCAAATCTATTTGATGAACACTGAATCAAAAATTTCCAAAAAGATACTAAAAAATGCAAGAAATTTTAAAAAGATTATTTATATCAATCAAGTAAGCTTCATCCCAGGGAATCAATTATGGTTCAACATATGCCAGTAAATATAATATACCACATGAACAGAAATAAATGAACTCAGATGATCATCTCAATACATACTGGAAAATTCTTTAACAAAATTCAGCATTCATTCATGATAAAAACCCTGAAGAAATAAGCATAGGAGAACTTTATCTCAATCTGATTAAAGCCATTTATGACAACCTACTACCAACATCACATTGCATATAGAAAAAATGAAAGCTTTTCCTCTAAAGTCAGGAACAGGATACTCACTATCACCTCTATTATTCAATATAGTACTCAAAAGTTTAGCCTGCACAATCAGGCAAAAGAAATAAATAAAAGAGATTTGTATATGATAGGAAAGCAGATGCCATGATCCTTTACAGAGGAGACCCAAAAAATTCACCAAAACATTCCTTCAACTAATAAATTCAACAAAGTAGCATACAAAATACAAAATCAACACACACACACATGCACATGCGTGCACACACACACACACACACACAATTCCTCTGTACCAAAAATTAACCCACCAAGCAAGAAATTAAGACCATAATATCATTCACAATAGCTTTAAGAAAAATTAAATACTTAGGAGTTAACCTAACAAATTAAGTGAAAGACCTCTACAATAAAAACAGTGTTCTGAAAAAGGAGATTGAAGATAGCATCAGAAAATAAAAAGATATCCCCTATTATTATCAGAACTCAATATAGATTTAGTCCAATTCTAATAAAAATAACAACAGTATATTTCACAGAAGTGCAAAATACAATCTTCAAATTTATATGAAACCAAGGCACCAAAGACAGCAAATGCAATCCTTGGCAAAGCTTTTCAAGAGAAAAGCAGAAAGAATCACAGTCCCGTATTTCAAGCAAAGCTACAGTGATAAAGACAGCAGAGTAGAAGCACAAAAACAGACATGTGAATCAATGGAACAGAATACAAGTTGCACAAACAACTCCAGGTTATTCAGCCATATGATTTTTGACAAAAGGGTCAAGAGCATACACCGGGAGGAGACATAGCCTCTTTAACAAATGTTTCTGGGAAAACTGACAGTACACATGCAGAAGATTGATTCTAGACACAGATCTCTCACCATGTACTAAAATAAAATTAAAATGGATCAAAGATCTAAATATTTAAAAAGAAACAATCTGCTGGAAGATAAAATAAGTAAAATTCTTGAAAGAAGCATGGGCAAGGGCTTTTGAACAGAACATTAATTACCCAAGAAATAACATCAAGAAACAACAAATGCGATTATAGCAAATTAAAAATTTGTTCACATGCAAAGGAAACAACCAACAGACTAAAGAGACAACCTACAGAGTGGAAAACTATTTTAATCAATATTCCTTTGTCATAGGACTAATATTTAATATAAATAAAGAATTTAGAAAGATTACACTCCACAAAATAAATGAAAATGATTGGCAACTGAATTGAATACAAACTCTCAGAAAAAGTACAAATGGCCAATAAATACATGAAGAAATGCTCAAGATACCTGGCCACTAGAGAAAAGTAATTCTCTAATTAAAAGTGGAACAACACTGAGATTATTTCTCACTTGGACAGAATAGTGATCATTAAAAAAATCAAGTAAAGCTAGTGAGATTTTATTCCCTTACTTCTACCTCTACTTTCTTTTTACCTTATTGGTAAGAAAGTAAACTGGTACAACCACTATGGAAATAAGTATAAAGATTCCTCAAAAACTGGAAATAAAATTTGACCTATTCTTCTAGCATCTTCCAGAAAGAAATAAAGACATATTTCTGTAATATGTATTCACTCATATTTATTACAGCACAATTCATAATTGATAAATCTTGGAAATGGCCTATGTGTCCATTAAGAAATGAATGAATTAAATAATTTTGGTATGTTTACACAGTGAGGTTCTACTCTGTATAAAGTAAAATGAATTTGAGTCATTTTTGGGAAAATAGACACACCTGTGAGAAAACAATATTCACTGAAATACGTTACATTCACAAGCTTAAGTATCTACAGTTTCTTTTACATAAGAAACCCAAAATATAAATAATTTAATAGGCAAAATAAAAGATAAACAATAGGAAACATTTTTGTAAATAAAGATAGAGAGAAAAGGGAGCAGGGAAAGGAGAAATAAAAATAAGATATGTTTTATATATATATATATATATATATATATATATATATATATATGTCCAACTCTCCATGATGAATCTAATCATTGTGTACTGCAAACATGCACTAATAAAAATAAATATAAATTATAAGAAGTTGTCATGCAGCACTTTCTATATCATACCCCTTTTTGTATTTCTTTGGAAAATTTTCTATTAACAAGTAATTAAAAATTAAATAATGAAATGTACCTTTATGGTAAAGATGATAAATTTCATATTATGTGCATTAAGACATTTTAAAAGGAATTTAAATTTAATATACATAAAAATTCTATATATTCTGATTTTGAGGTATGGAATTTTTATTCTGAAAACCTCAAGTATCATTAAGTTTGTAGCAAGAAATTAACTGTAAACACTGCTATGTAAGAGGATAATGAACATTGAGTCAATGGTTCATTTTTAAATCCAGTAAAGTGCTTCTATCTCCTATTGCTATCGCTCAGATACGTGCTTCATTAGGGACATAGGAAAAAAAATATGGGAGAAATGCACGGCTTAAATCAGACCTGAAAAATAATCATGTCTTCATTTATGCTGAGTTTTTAAAGTCGGATTGATCTTTAGTATTTTAAGCACCAGTACTAATTGATATCACAATCTAAACCTAAAAGAAAATTAAAAATCTTTGCCTACTATTTTCTAATGCACATTTATTCTTTGGTGATTATGTGTTTATGAGGAAACACTGATCATGACAGTCAAAAATTCTGTGCTTAATGATAGAATCATAAGAAAATGGGAGATTTAAATGAAAAGAATGGTTAAATGTGCAGAATCAGTATATATTCCATGAGTTGAGCAAAATAGGAAGTGGTAATTATAAAATGTATTTTCAAAATTACTAAATCAGCATTTATTAGAGTTTAGAGAACATTATGTCATTTGCCCAGTTCATGGATTGGAAGCTATCCCTTGCTAGAAGTTATCTCAAAAAAAAAATTAAAAACAAACAAACAGGGTGAAGAGTTAAAGAAAACAAGAAAGAAGAGAAAGTCAATTTATAGACTTTCAAGTATATGAGTTTTAGGTATCTCCATTCCCTGGTGGAAGAATGTATCAAGAAATTACATCTATTTACTAATTTAAGACCCTCAATATAAAAGACTCATAATAAGGCATATGTGTTTTACTTGTAAGGGGTAAAACTGTGAGGGCAATTTAGTGAGCCTTTTATATTGGCTTAAAAACAATGATCTGATTCATAGACGTTTTTATAACAGAAAATAAGCACATCTAGAAAATTGAGAAAGCTATATATTAGAATTTCTTAGAAAAATATTGCTGTTCCACTGAAGAGTCAATGTGAGAAATCCAGTTGATAATAAATTTCCAAAGCCTTTGAAAGCATCTACTCCATTCTTTATGAGCTGAGTGAAATTGGTCATATTACTTGGATTTAAGCTGTAACTTCAGCACAAGTTCACAGCTACCTAAATTCACAAGAGGTGAAGTATAAAGATGACAAAGGTGAATTTAAGAATTTATTTGCCATATCAAAGTCAGCACACATAAATGTAAGTGAATCAGAAAATAGAGAAAAAGAAACTGGATTCTTTCAATTGCAAAGAGCATGAGAGATAGTATTTCTTGTTTTCCTTCACATTCCATCAAGCAAATCCAAAATATTCATGAAGTCTTGCTGATATTTGGGCCTATTAATTTACCAAGGAGTTAGACTGACATAGTTCTAATTTATCTCATGCTTTCAATAGTTCTCAGTACTTCTGTTTGTACTAAACTAGAAAAGCAGGCAGTAATGGCCTTGCTTCAGTACTGCACTGAAGAATTGAGAATAAAGTGGTCAAATGGTTCTATATCCCTCAATTTCTAATATAAGTTGTCCTCCAATTGATTGTTCTTAGTACCATTATTATTAATTTCTCCTATAAATATGAAGGTTCTATGAAAAAAAATAATTTAAGTTTACACTTAACCTGCTACTTACAGTGAATAAATAACACACTTCAGGCCTACCAGAGAAAAAGTACTATGCTAAGTACTTTACATTTATTATCTCAGGTAACCCTCACAACTTTATAAGATGGATATTGTATCTACTGTGGAGAGAGAGGACCTGAGTTTTGTGAAGGCTGTAACTTTTCTGAGGTCCTCCATTAGTTAGTTAGCAGCAGAACCAATCTTTAAACCCAAAAACCCTGACTCTAGCTATTTTGTTAATCATCATGAAAAATTTACTTTTTTCCTAAGATTCTTAGAAGATTATGCACAAATAAGTCACAGATAAATCTAATAATTTAAAAATTACAGCACATGCTATATCAAATATAGAATTTAAATAATAAAATTTTACTGAGTTGGTAGTTGTACATGTGATTTGACAGTAGGGACATCGTGCAAGAGATTTTGCTGTTTGTTTTTTGTTTTCAAATATATTTTCCACTGATTTAGCTCAAAGATGTGCACCCAGTTTCTCCTGACTATAGTGAAAGTAAAACACTACCTCATATCTAATGTGTAGAAACACATTTGCTAATCCTTATGTGGCCTGCATCCTTAGAATTTGGATCCTAATGAATATTATAAGCAAACACCTGCTCAAATAAATTTTAATCCAAATACATTGGTCAAATGGTTAATTTAAATGCAAGTTAAAAATTTTAACAATTGTACCTGTTTTTCCTAGTCTCTAGACTTTCAAAGGGGAATATTATAAATAGAAAAAAAGCAAGTCTACTGAAGACTTTCATCATGTAATGTGCATATTAGAATTAAAAGATAAAAAATTGGAGATCCATGCCATGTTGTAACTTAGGGTGCCAGGAAACCAAGCAACCAGCTCTCTGCCCTGGTAAGTGGCTGTGGCCTGGCAAGCTGCAGCCTCCCCAGGGCAAGAACCACCAGTGTCTCCTCAGATTGGCACCATGTTGGAACTTAGGGCATTGGGAAAACAAGAAACCAGCTCCCCCTGCCCTGGTAAGCAGCTGTGAGCCTACTGGCACATCAGCTGAGAATCAAACATCCCATCCTCTCCCCCCCCACCAAAAAAAAAAAAACCCTTAGTAAATGGAAGCCAGAGGTCTGAGCAGCTCTTGGGAGGTTGTCCATATGCAATGTAGCAAATAGGGGGAATTTCCTTCATACCATCTCTTTGAAGGCAAATATTGTTATCACTGTTTTGCTTTGTTCCAATTAATTGTACCACACTATTCAATATTCTGTTTTGATAAGTTCTATAATGTTAATGTATTTCCTTTAATTTTGCTATACTTGATTGAATGAACAACTATTGTGAAGATAATGAGATATACTATGGTATCTATTACTGTTATCCTGGTAACCTGTTGTGACGTTCTTTACCAATTTCACTGCATTATCTCAATTGGTTTTGTTCAGTCTTGTTCTGTTGTATTTTACTACCTTCAAAATAATAAAAAAAAATTTAAAGATAACAAAGTAACAAAATACCTCCAAAAACTCCCAAGTCCACCAAAGCTGATCCATGAGGAATGGATGAGGAAAAACTCAAAAACAAAGCATCAGAATTATATAAGGTGATTAAAAAGAAAATAACAACAACAAAACAGATCAGTAAGGTACTGAGCAAGCTGAAACATGTTATAACTAAACAGATAATGGACTTAAAGAGCAAAAGGAGGAAAAAGAAAATGCTCTAAAGAATATAACTGCATGTATGTTTAAGTGTGTAAGATTGATAACCATATTACTAAGTTTTTGTTGGATCGTTGAACAGAACTGTTTGCAGCCTCACTGTTTGAATGTCCACTTTGTATGCTTTAATTTTGTAACTTGAACTACTATATCTAAGAAGACAATATGTAATTTATCAACTAGTGATTTCTTACTGTTTTTTTAAAATTCTGTATTTTTTCTACACTTCTGTTTTGCTTTTTTCTATTTAAATAAAATTTAAAAAATAAAAGATAAAAAATTGCTCACTGTTGGCACAAATGTAGAAAAGTGCTAAAAAATGAATTAGACTATTTATGAACATGTAACTTGACTAAGAGAAAATAATTTGCTTTTAGATTTAGACATCTTATTCCAATCATTGCCCTGTCATTTAGCAGCTAATGGACCTTATAGACATATTGTCTAAATCTCGGTTTCTTCCATATATGACATAGTGATGATACCTACCTTCTTGCTCTAAGATTTCAAATATTACATGAGATGGGTATAAACCTTTGCCTATATATAGACTCTATATGACTAACATGAGTGTGTGTGGGTTCTTCCATTCAGTGGAGTTATCATACTGCCTGTTGATACTAGAGCCTTTTATTGAAGAACATTTCTAGATCAAATTACATTCAATGTGTCTATAACCTATTGATAATTTCTATATATGTTTATCATTGTATTGAAAAGAAACTTATTTGGTAATTATTACAGAATAACAAGTTCTGTTATTCCTATTTATGGATTAAAGAAGTTACAGTATTGTTAGCCAAATTCTTAAATATAGGGAAACTTTAGGAATAGACCTTCTAAAGACACAGGTTACAAAGCACTGTAACATCCTTTGTACTGCCAGTGCATCTGTCAGAATAAAATCAAGAATATAATATATACACAAAAATGCCTCTATCTTCCTCACATTGCATATATATCATTTGTTGGGTGGAAACTTCACTGAATGTAGTTAGTCAGGATTCAGGCTGAGGAAGTAGCAAATGAACTTCCAAATATTACCAGTCACTGTGTCACAGTAAATAAAGGAACTCAGTAATGTTGCACCCATAGTTAAGTGCTCAGATAAGGAAGTCAGACTTCACCAATTTCAATTGCAAATAACAGATGATCCCCCACAACAAGAGTATTAAATGTGAAAAGCTATTTTCTAAGGAAGATGGGGCACTGGAAAACAGTTGTCAATATCACAGCTTGCACAATTGGAAAGCAGAATTATTGGAGTTATAAAGTTAAATTTAGTAATAACTGTGATGCTGTATTTTCATCTCCCTGAAACATAAAGAAAAACTTCATAATACAATAGGTAAATATTCAAATAATGCCTGGTACTCAAAGAAACAGTTGAATGTCTATACAGCAATATGCAACAAACAATGGTGAGCAGATTGCTAAAATAGCTAAAACATCCATTTATAGTACAGAGAAGAAAAGCTTAATTTGTCAATGGAGCACCCTAGCATCATGGTGTGTCAGTCCATTTTGTTTGGCTGTATCAAAATATCTGAACCTACATAATGTATAAAGAAAATAGTTTTACTTGGTTCATGATTCTGGCCCCAAAAATGTAGCATCAACATTGTGATGAGAAATCCATGGCTGTATTACAACATAGCTCTATTAGTGTGCCTTTCAATACTGTGACAAAACATCAGAGGTAGGACACTCTACAAATAGTAAAGTTTATTTAGCTCAAAGTTTAAGAGTACCATATCTGAGATCAGAAAGATCCATTTGTTTGGTCTCTGGTAAATGTGGCAGATAGCTATACCTGTACATAGAGGGGCTTACATATATGGGTGTAGAGGGGCTTTCACTACAGGAAGTCAAAAGAGGGAGATTGAGGTCCTATCATTAACTCTGAAAATGTGTCCCCAGTTAACCCAGGACCTTCCTCTAGACCTCACTTTCCAAAGTTTTCACCACCTTCCAGTCATGTCACCCTGCAAACCAAGTTTTCAATACAATTATCTTGAGGGATACACAAAACTATACCTAAAATAGAGTAATAGTAGATAGCTGGAAAGGAAACTGCCTGAGTGAGTGCACAATGGGGGTACATTCAGTCTTTTACAACCACCCACTCTCTCCA
This sequence comes from Hydrochoerus hydrochaeris, assembly GCA_004027455.1. Taxonomy (NCBI): domain Eukaryota; kingdom Metazoa; phylum Chordata; class Mammalia; order Rodentia; family Hydrochaeridae; genus Hydrochoerus; species Hydrochoerus hydrochaeris. Next base: position 222,845 of record PVLA01001870.1, read on the forward strand.
GAACTAAAGTCAGTCCTATGATGATTACATTAATCTTTTCAAAATGTGATGCTGTTATGATCTAATTATCTCCCTTAAAGCTTCTACCACCTTATTGCTATGACATTGGAGCATTAAGCCAGAACACAGATCTTTGATGGAGACAAGTCACATTCAAGATGTAGGGGGGGTAAATCATCTACTTTTTCTTGGAAGTATAAGCAACTAGAAAAGTATAGGCCAACAAATCACAGATAGTTATATACTGCTAGGAATAACAAATAACTTCTACCTGCCAAGTCATGGTGGCTCTATAAAACCTACAAAATAAATGATCAATTTAAATATGTATAAATATTAGGATCAAATCCTGACTCAGACTTATCAGTAATATCTACAAACCATGTATAATATTAAATGACATCAATGTTTTCCAATCTATATTTGAATCAACTAATTATTAAAGGGTAAGACATATGAGTTTGCAGCATCAAGTGTGATTTCCAGATACATGAAACTGAATGATTAACAAAGAAGTAAATACAAGAAAAAGACAAAAGCTAACCCATAACCAAATTAAATTATTATATTAATGGTAGAGAGAAAACTAACAAAACTCTAATGCCTCAAGTTGAGAAAATTGTTTTGCTATGGGATTCTTATTAGACTCACCTAAACAATTTTAAAATGCTGGTGCCTTCTACCTAAGTATAATTTATGCCCTTTAACTGATATTTCTCTATTTCTCCCTTTCAATCCTCTAGAAACCATTCTACTCATTGCATCTATAAGATCAAATTTGTTAGCTTCCACATGAGTGAGAACATGCAGTATTTTTCTTTCCATGCCTGGATTATTTCACTGAACATGATGTATACCAGCCTCATCCATGTTGCTGTAAACTGTTTTTTTCTTTTTAATACCTTTTTTATCTATTTCCCCATTGATGGACATTAAGGTTGATTCCACACCTTAGCTTGCTAAAAGTACTGCAATAAACATGAGAAAGTAGCTCTCTCAAAGTACTGATTTCTTTTCTTTTGCATATTTATATAGTAGCAATGTTGCTGGGACACATAGAAGTTCTATTTCTTGTTTTGTTTTGTTTTGTTTTGTTTTTGAAGAATTTCCATACCATTTTTCATCATGCCTTTGCTAATTTTATTTCTAAAAATAGTACATAAGAGTTCCCCATTCTTTGCATCTTCCCAAGCAGTTTTAAGCAAATAAATGAAATATATAAAATGAGTAAATATAAAATTGGTGCATTAAAACCTATCAACAATCAGATGAAATACAAGATAAGCTCCCTGGTAAAATAAAGATGGTTGTGCTTTACTTAACCTCCAAGAGATTCTGATTTAATTGATCTTGTAGAATGGAGCTCAGGCATTGCTGTGTAGTTTCTTTGCTTTTCCTTTTGCTTTTTCTTGCAGTAAAAATACATAAATTGACTTACAAAGCTACAATCTAAATATGGCTTTGAAATTTATATACATATATGTCAATGTATCAATAAGTAATTTTATTTTGTGGGAATCTATCATTTTTATGAGTGGGACATGACAGAGGATTGTGTTTTGAACAACAAAATCAATGAGTCAGTGGATATATAAACATATCAACCACTAGGGTATCATTATTTCAAAAAACTAAAAGGTAGAAGTACCCAGGAAGCATCCATCCTGCTCTCAGCCAACACTATGGTCCAGAGGATCCGGAAATGCCCACCCCAACCCAAGCAGACACTTCTCCCCACTATGCCATTGCCCATGCTTGAAGAATTCAAGAACTGAGCATCATGCTTCCTGTCCCTGTAGTCTCTATAGCACAGAGCAACAGTGTTGACATCCAGCAAGTCAATCTCACTGAAGAAGAGACCAACACCCAAGAGGAGAGTCTTGCTTCAGGAATGAAGTGATACTTTCCACAGAGACTGTGTGAGAAGCAGTATTAGGAGATAGGCTTGGACACAGTAAAGAGTTAAACAGGGACATCCGGAGACCCCCAGGAAAGCCCTGGCTCAGAACAGGAAGATCACATGGCCTGTATTCTGTTGTGAGAAGCCAGAATTGGTGGAAGTAATCATCAGATAGGTTAGTCCTAAAGAAGTCATTTAATCTAGCTATGTTTGACATTGTACTGCTGCCAACATTCAGAAGAAATCAGTGCTCTGCATTACTATAGGTAAATACAAGGGGGAGCCTAAATCTTCCCTAAACTCTGAATGCACTTTTTTTTTATGAAAAGTTGTTCATGAGTGGTTTGTCAGTATCCATTGATATTTGATGCCACTGATGTCTCTGAATTTACTACCATAGACAAGGTAACACAGTAGTAGCCAGCAACTGGTTTTCTTTCTATTCTGATACGTGGATTGCCTGGAAAGTTATAAAACAATTCTGAGGCCTGGTCCTGAAGAGTGGGGCAGTGGGCTGAAGAATTTTCAAAGCTCAGCATAAATAAACAAACAAACAACATCAACAAAACAGAAACATGAGAATGCAAGGTAACAAAATGCCTCCAAGAGCCCCCCCTATGTCAGTACAGGGGGAAGTGAGGAGCAAGAAATGATAACCTACATAACATCTGAAAGGATATCAATGGGGTTAAGAAAATTCTATAAAGTGTTTCACCACTTTAAAAAAGATATAAATAAGCACATAATGAAACAATGAAGCAAATAATCAGCAAGACCAGAGAAGGCATTTATAAACAACTAGTGAAGCTAAAGAAAGAGATGCAAAACATTAATCCTCAGCAGAGAAAAGAATGGGAGTCAATAAAAAAGTTTCAAACAGAAACCCAGGAGACTGAAAACATGATTGAAGAAAGTGATAGCACAAAGACAGAGTGTCAGACATGGAGGATGGAACTATGGTCAGTGATCACTTAATGAAAGAAACAACAAGGGAACATAAAAAATGGATCCAACATCTCTAAATGACTCAAAGAAGTCTAATACAATAGTAATTAGACAAAAACCTGCATAAATACATGGAAATTAAATAACAACCTTCTGAACAACCAGTGGGCTACAGATGAAATGAAAGAAGAAGTAAAGCAATACCTACAATTCAATGAAAATGCAGAAACCACATATTGTAATCATGGGATTCAATGAAAGTGGTGTTAAGAGGGAAATATATAGCAATAAATTGTCATATCAAGAAAACAGAATGAGCACAAATTAACAGCCTAATGCTTCTTCTCAAGCTTCTAGAAAAAGAAGAGCAAGTTCAACCCAACCCAACTCATAGAACAGAGGAAATTATAAAGATTAGAGCAAAGATCAATGCAACTGAAACTAAAAAAAATACAAAGAATTAATGAATCAAAAAGCTGGTTTTAAAAAAAAATTTAAAGCTGTTTTTTTGAGAGAATAAACAAAATTGACAAACCTCTACCTAACCTTATCATGAAAAACAAATAAAAAACCCAAATTCATGCAAAAAGGACTTAAAAGAGGGAAATTGCCACAGATCCCATGGAAATTCAAAAAATCATGAATACCTACTTTGAAAATCTTTACTCACATAGATTGGAAAACACTGAGGAAATGGACAGATTTTTAGAAACATATGAACTACAAAAGCTCAACCAAGAAGCTAAAACAATTTTTGAATAACCCAATATCAGCTATTGAAATAAAAAATGTAATTAAAGACTTACCAACAAAGAAAAACCCAGGTCCTGATGGAATTCTGATGAATTCTACAAGAAATTTAGAGAAGATTTAATCCTTAAACTCTTCAATGAAATGGAAAAAGAAGAGATCCTCCATAAATCATTCCTTGAGGCAAGTATTACTCTGATACCAAAACCAGAGAAAGACCCAATCAAAAATGAGAACTATAGGCCAATCTCACTAATGAATATTGATGAAAAGATTCTCAATAAAATACTGGCAAACAAATGCAGCAAGTCATCAAGAAGACTATACATTATGACCAAGTGTGATTCATTCCAGGAATGCAGGGATGGTTTAACATATGCAAATCAATAAATGTGATACACCACATCAACAGAGACAAAAACAAAAAACACATGGTCATCTCAATAGATGCAGAAAATGCTTTCAATAAATTCCAACACATGATCATGATAAAAACTTTTCAGAAACTCAGAATATACAGTATCTACCTCAATCTTATAAAGGCCATCTATGACAAACCAATAGCCAACATTATACTAAATGAATAAAAACTGAAAGCTTTCACTTTAAAATCAGGAACAAGACAAGGATGTCCACTATCACCACTCCTACTCAATATAGTTATGGAAATACTACCTAGGGCAATCAGACAAGAGAGAGAAGTAAAAGGAATAAAGATAGGAAAGGAAGAAGTTAAATTATCACTATTTGCAGATGACATGATACTCTACATAGAAGACCCAAAAAACTCTATTAAAAGACTACTAGAGATAATAAACAAATTCAGCAGTGTAGCTGGATACAAAGTCAATGCTCAAAAATCAGTAATATTCCTGTACACAAACAACAAACTCACTGAGAATGAGACTATGGAAATACTGCTGTTCAAATTAGCATGTAAAAAAAATGAAATACTTAGGAATCAACCTAAGAATGTAAAAGGCTTATATGCTGAAAATTATACTAGTCTAAAAAAAAGAGATTGAAGAGTATATTAGAAAATGGAAGGAAGGAAGGAAGGAAGGAAGGAAGGAAGGAAGGAAGGAAGGAAGGAAGGCAAGGAAGAACCAACATTGTTAAAATGGTCATACTCCCAAAACTGTTATACAGATAAATGCAATCCCAATCAAAATACAATTAACATACCTCACAGATCTAGAGAAAACACTCCTAAAATTCATTTGGAAACAGAAGAAAACTAGAATATCACAGGCAATTCTGGGCAACAAAGGCAAGGCAAAAGGCATCTCAACTCCTGGCTTGAAACTATGTTACAAAGCCACAGCGATAAAAATCAGCATGGTACTGACAAAGAAATAGACCTGAGGATCAATGGAATAGGTTAGAAGATGCAAGCACAACTACAAAGACACTCAGCCACCCAATATTTCACAAAGGTGCTAAACATGTTCACTGGAAGAAGGATAGCCTCTTCAATAAATGGTGTTGGAAAAATTAGCTCTCCACATGCCAAAGACTGAAACTAGATCCATGCCTATCACCATGCACAAAACTAAAGTCTAAATGGATAAAAGACCTAAATATTAAAACAGAAACACTAAATCTAGAAGACTAGAACACTAAAAGACAAGGTAGGTAGAAGTCTTGAAGACATAGGGGTAGGCAGAGAACTCATGAACAAAATGCAAACTGCATGGGAAACACTTCAAAGAATCAACAACTAGGATCTCATATTATTGGAAAGTTTTTGTACTTCAAAAGTAATCACCAACAGAGTGAAAAGAAAACCCACAGAATGGGAAAGAATTATATCCAACAACCCCTCAGATAAAGGACTTATATCAAGAACATACAAAGAATTTAAAAAATTCAAAGACCCTCTCAAGAAATGGGCATCTGAGATGAACACACATTTCTCAGATGAAGATATACAAATGACAAGTAAATACATGTAGAAATGTTCACCAACACTGGCCATTTGAGAAATGCAAATTAGAACAGCATTAAAATTTCATCTCACCTCGGAAAGAAATCAACTGATAACAAATGTTGGTGAAGCTACAAGGAAAAAGAAACACTGCTCCATTGTTGGTAAGAGTGTAGACTGGTGCAGCCACTATGGAAATCAGTATGGAGATTTCTCAGAAGACTAGGGTTGGAAATTCCATTCAATCCAGCTATTCCCCTCCTGGGTATTTTCTCAGAAAAATTGAAAAGGTCATGTCACAGAAATATATGTGCACCTATGTTCATAGCAGCACAATTTGTAATGGCTAAATCTTGGAAACAACCAAGATGCCTGTCAACTGCAGAGTGGATGAAAAAGATGTGTAATTTTTATACAATAGAATATTACTCAGCTATAAAATAGGATGATCTTGAGGTCTTCATAGGTAAATGGAGACAACTTGAGACTATCCTCATTAGTGATATAAATAAGAATCATATTTATAAATATCACATTGTGTCTCTAGTGTTAAAAGTAATAATAAATGTAGGAGTAAAAACCCAAAATGTGTAATTGCTATTATAAAAAAGAGAGGAAAAGAAAGTGCTCTAAAGGGTATAACTATATGTATGTTTAAGTGCGGAGGATTGATAACCATATTACTAAGTTTTTGTTGGATCATTGAACAGAACTGTTTGCTGTCTCACTGTTTGAATGTCCACTTTGTATGCTTTAATTTTGTACAACTTGAACAACTATTTTTAAGAGGGCAATATGTAATTTATCAAGTAGGGATTTCTTACTGTATTTTTTTTAATTCTGTATTATTTCTACTCTTTTTTCTGTTTTTATTTTCTCCTTAAATAAGTTTTTTTAAAAAGAGTAATTGGAAACAACAAAAAAAATCAGAGGCTAACACAAACTCTTTAAAGAAATAATAACAAAACTTTTCAGGTGAAGGAAAAGAACCCCAAATAGTCATAATCAGGAGAAAAAAAGACTCTACACCATATAATAACTGAAATCCCAGGAATACAACAGAATATAATCTTAAAGCCTGCTAGAAAAAAAAGCAACAAATTACCTACAAAGAAAAACCTATCATAATCACAACAAATTTCTCACCACCAAACTTAAAAGACAAGGAGAGAATGAAATGAAAGGTTTCAAGCACTTAAAGCAAATAATTTCCAGTCCAGACTATTACATCCTACATAATTATCTTTCAAAATTGAGGAGGAATAAGATACTTCAACAATAAAGAAAATCTGCACAAATTCAAAACATCAAGCCAGCACTCAAAAAAATTCTTAAGGATATCCTAGAATGAGACCATGAAGCTAAGAATGCCAAAATATTTTTAACAATGAATACATCAGGTAGTGTCTTGGTTGCTTGTCTCTTGTTGCTGAGACAAACACTTGCCACCCAAAATTTGGGAAGGAAAGATTTATTTAACTTACAATTTTTGAAGGTTTCAGTCCAAGGCAGGAGGCAACATTTCAAGGAAGTAGCAAGCAAAAGCAGCCAGAGCAAAAGGAGGAAGAGCAAACCTCTTTTTCTCCCTTATATTGTATATACCACCCACCCTCAGGACAGGTATAGCACCCACAAAATCTTTCACTCCTCTTGCACAGAATGAGGATATTTACAAAGCAAGAACATTGGCTCCCTGCTGAGTCTCTCAAACTTCTAAACTCAAGCTGACACAATGAATCAACCATAACAGGTAGAGATCATAATTAAGCAGAAGGGAAAGAAAGCAAAACAGCAATAGATAATTAATATAATGACAAGTATAAATCAATACTTATTAGTTATAAATATCAATGTAAATGGACTTATGTTGCCAATCAAAAAAACACAGGTTAGCAGGATGGAACAAGAAAAAATAATCTGATAATATAATGCACATAAGAAACATATTTAACACAAAAAGAAAATCATAAACTAAAAATCAAAGGGTGGAAAACAGTAACCCATACAATAAGAACCCCCCCAAAAAAAGTAGAAGTAGATATCTTATTTTTAGACAAATTGAATTTCAAGATAAACCTGATCAGAAGAAGCAAAGAAGAGTATTACATATTGGTTAAGAGAACTATTCAACAGGATATGATAACAATTACAAACATGTATGCATCAAACCATGGTATACCTAATTTCATAAAATAAAATCTAAATTTCACAAGATATCAGCAAAACATCAATACAATTATAGTGGGAGACCTCAACATTCCACCATCACAAATGAGTAGATGAAGCAAACAAAATATTAATAAAGAAATATGAGTTGATATTCAAACAAAAGGACTTAATAGATACATGCAGACTATTCCATCTAACAATAACAGAATACTCATTCTTTTTGGCCACACATGGTACTTTCTCCAAAATTGATCATATACTAGCTAATAAGGTAATGGAAAAGAATCAGAATTTTACTATGCATATTACTGGATCACAGTTCATTGCAACTACAAATCAATAGCAAACAAAATCACAGAAACTATGCAGACATATGAAAATTAAACAACATAGCCTTGAGTAATCATTGAGTCATAGAAAAAATTAAGGAAGAATTAAGAGTTTCTAGCTCCCACTGCCACCGGCTAAGAGGATGACTGCCATGCTCCACACTGGCTCAGGCTGTTGATCTGATTGGTGCCCTCTCATCACCACAGGCAGAGAGCAACCATCACACTCCACCCCGATTCAAGCCACTGAGCTGAGCCTGTGTGCCTTGGCACCCTCCCACCACTGCCCACAGCACTCCACCCCAGCTTGGGCCACTGATCCACACCTGCATCTCTCAGTGCCCTACCACTGCAGCTGATCCAGAGTACGACCACCATGCTACACTCCAGCTCAATCTGCTGAGTGGCTCCTGCACCTGTCGACACCCTCCCTCCACTGCCAACCCAGAGGGTGACCACTGTACTCCACTTAAGCTTGGGCCACAGAGCTAAGCCTGCATGTGTTGCCAGCCTCCCACCATCGCTGGCCCAGAGGGTGACCTCCATGCTCTACCCAGGTTCCATCCACTGAGCCATGCCTGCAACCCAGTGTGCTCCTCACATATGCTGAACCAGAGGACCACCACACCCACCCTGGCTCAGCCCGCTGCCCTCAGCTACCTTCTCCATCTCTTAGACCAAGCACTGCTGTGAATTTTTGGCTCCCACTCTCCCTCCCAGAACCTTGAACTGCAGTGGACAGGCAGTGCTGGTTTGACAGAAGACTTGGTGGCCTCTTGTCCATACAGAGGACTCTGGCAGGTTCTGGTCACTATGTACCTAACAATTGGGTGGACATCAACCACACAGTAGAAACCTAGGAGATACACTGCCAACAGTTGTGACTATTGGGATTAAATAACCAGATATTGACCCAGAAGGTGAAAATGACAAAACAAAAAACCAAAATGCAATCTCAAACATCTAGTCTATAAGGTACAAGAACAAGTGACAGTGAAATAGAGGACTTCAAAAGTCATGCACCAGAAATCTCTGAAAAGATAGCAAATGAAGTAAAGAAACAAATCCATGAGGCTATAGAGGAAATCAAATTAGAAGTAATGTCTTACATAAAGACAGAAATAACAACCTTAGTAAAGGTTTTGCTCAACATAGCTAGGGAAGAAATAGATAAAAAAAAATTATAGGAGCATGGGAAATTGATTGAAGCTTTCAATAAACAATATAGAAAATAAGCAGAATCCATGAAACAAATTCAGAGATATCCAAGAAACAAAAAATTCTACTGAAAGCTGGCAATACCATTTAAATGAAGCTGAGGATAGAATTTTAGACCTTGAGGATAGGATCTCAGATAGTCATCATGAAAGTGTAGAATGTATAAAAACAACAAAGCAGCATGAAATGACAATCCAGCAGCTTCAAGATGATGCCAGGAGAAACAATATAAGACTAATACACATCAGTGAGGATGCAGGAGACAATGCAAAGGACATAACTAAGCTATTCATGGAAGTAATAGCAGAAAATTTCCCAAACATGGGGAAAAAATCTGATCTACAAATAAGTAAGGCATATAGAATGCCAAATAGTCATAACCAACATAAATCTATACCTGGACATATAATAATTAGGTTCCCAAACATACAGCACAAAAACAGAATACTAAAAGCTGTTAGAGAAAAGACACAACTCACCTATCAAGAAAAGCCTATTAGAATCATGCAGACTTCTCAGCACAAACCTTCAGGTTAAGATGAGTTTGGAGTGAAGTATTTCAAGCCCTAAAAGAAAACAACTTTCAACCCAGACTGATGAACCCAGCAAAACTGTCTTTCAAATTTAATGGAGAAACAAGATACTTCCATGACAAAGGACAACTGAAGAAATTCATATCTACCAACCTAGCCCTAGAAAGAGTATTGAAAGACATGCTAGAAGGAGATAAAACTGACCATAATCTTGAGAACAGCAACAGAAGGAAACCACCAGGCTGGACAAGAAATTAAACAAGGGAGGAAAGTAGGAAACCAACAACAGGAACACAATATAGCAAAGTCGAGCCAGTACATATCAGTGATATCCATAAATGTAAATGGGCTCAATTCTCCTGTCAAAAGGAACAAGTTGACAGAATGAATAAAGAAACAGGATCCCAGTGTAATGGAAAAAGATGGCAGGTTGATAGGTAGCACAGTAGACAGCCTCTCTGAGAAAAACAACTCAGATGCTAGAATTTAACACCATGGAGAAGACCTGAAGGAGAGGGATTCTCATGACCCAGGAAGAAACTGATGAAAAAGAGGAAGAAAAAAATGTGGACAGATGGCTGGAGATAAATGTGCTCTCTCTGGAGCTGGTCCTTCACTGTGCTGGATGGAGGGCTGGAGTTGGACATGCTCCCATCTGACTCGGTCCCACGGTGCTCTGGTTGCATCTAGGAGTAGGGCAGCTCACAATCGAGCTTAGGTCACAGTCCTGCTGAGATCGGGGATTGGTGAGCCTGAGACCCTAGGTAGGAGGATGTGCCACAACAGGGAGTGGAACCAGCATGGCGAGCTGCACTGACCTGTGGTGAGTGCTGGGAACTGGGTCCTGCAGAGGGGGTGACTGGCTAGATGACATATTGGAGTTGAGCAGGACAGGCCTGAACCAGCAGCCACAGTGGCTTCAGTCAGCTGCTCCTGGCCCAAAGTGGACTGGTGGGATCTGCTTGGGCTGGGTCACTCCCCTGGTTGGGACCCAATAGCCAGGGACAAAACTGTCCCAAACCTGTGACATCCACAGGGCACAGACTAATGTGCTGAAGGCACTCACTGGTTGACTGGCTCAGAGGAGAAAGGCCAGCCCATATCATCCCTGCATGCACCTCACATATCAACAGCAAACTGGGGAGGGTAGCAATCCTTTCAGAAAAACCATAAGCAATATAGAAAGGACCTGACACCTCCACCACACACCTGTCTGAAAGAAACCAGAAAGATGACAAGAGAAAGAAACAAGAAAAAGCTTCCAGCCACTGACCAAGGAAAATAAGTCCAGGAGAGGTAAATACAGAAGAGATCGAGGGCAGCAAACATGCAATATCAGACATGGACTCTGCAGACATAAAGAAATACTTCTGTGACCTAATTGACGAACTTAAATCTGAAATTCTAACTCAAGTGAAGTAAGATATAAGAAGATTAATTTTAAAAATGCTAAACACCTCTCAAGAAGACACAGATGGAAGAATGGAGGAACCCAGAAAAAGGAGAGAAACCTTTGATGAAGAATATAAACAAAATCTAGAACACATGAAACAGATCCAAAGAGAATACCAGGAAATTAAAAACTCCAATGAAAGCTGGCAAAATTTCTTGACAGAAACTAAAGATAGACTTTCAAACTTTGAAGATAGATTTGCACTGTGTGACCATGAAAGGAAGTGTCTCTTAAAAATAACAAGGAACCAGGAAGTAAAAATATAAAGGCTAGAAGACAACAAGAGGATCTGTAACTTAAGAATAAAAAACATGACCGAATACCACTGAAATAAAAAGGCTATTCACAGAAATACTTAAGGAAAACTTTCCAAGCACAGGAAAAGGAAATGATATTCAGATGTCTGAGGCATACACAACTCCAACTAGCTACAACCAAAACAGCTACACCCAGACATATTATAATCAAGCTACCAGAAATTCATCACAAAAACAGAATATTAAAAGTGGTCAGAAAAAAAGAAACAGATCACCTATAAAGGAAAACCCATCAAAATCACAACAGACTTCTCAACACAAACTATCAAGTCAAGAAGAGCTTGGAGTAAAGTATTCCAAGCCCTGAAAGAAAGTAACTTCCAACCCAGATTGATGTACTTTGCAAAACTATCAAAATTAATGGAGAAAAAAATGTTCTCATTACAAAGAGGAACTGGGGGAGATTGTGACCACCAATCCAACCCTACAAAATATACTGAAGGACATTCTAGAGAGAGAAAAAAATCACCAGGATTCCAGGAACAATGGCAGAGAGGCCTCAGTGAATGGGGCAGACAGTGGAATGAAGGAGAAAAGTAAGCAACAGAAAAATAGCAGAGCAGAGATGAGGCAGAGAAGATTGGCAATAATCTCTAACACAGATGGCCTGTATACACTAACAAAAAGAAACACAGGCAGTATAAATCAGGAGATAGAGTCCATCGAGATGCTCTGAATAGGAAACACAATCAACCTGAAAGAGGGTTAATGAACTGAAATTCAAAGGTGAGAAAACAATGTTCTAAGTGATAGAGAACCAGAGAGAAATAGGGACAGCTCATCCAGCAGCTGCAGTTAGGTTGGAAACCCATGACACTTTTGTGCAGTGGAGAACTACTCAGCTATAAGGAAGGAAAACCTTGAGGCTTTAGTAAGTAAAGGAATACAACTCATGATCAAGCTCAGGGGTAAAAAGGTTCAGAACCACTTAGGTAGATAGGGGGTTGATCCCCTACTCTAAAAACTAAAGGAGTTAGTAGAACTCAAAATGTACAATGTACCCTGAGAAAGTGAAAGGAGAAGAATTGTGTAAAAAAGGAAGGCAGAGGATATTATTAATAGATGTATCAGGATTTAAAAGCCACATTATTCTTATCACTCTGTTTTAGTTTGATTTTATTCTGTTCCAGTCTGTCTACTCATACTAGAGCTGAATGAACAGACAGCTACCCCAAAAATAGCAGGATATACTATGGTAACTATTAACTTGAACTGAAGCCCTGTATTACTTGCACTGTCTTACTATGACTGATCTTATTTGAATATGGTTTGTTAGATTGCTGTTTTGTCTTCACTGATTTTATTCAAATCTGGTATGCTTGATAGTATCAAGTCTGAGAGTAGAGGCAACTACTCTGAAGATGACAAGATTCAATAGGATACCCACACTAGTTTGATTATTCTGTTTTGTTTTGACTGATTTTATTTGAATCTGGTATGTTTGATAGTATCAAGTCTGAGAGTAGAGACAACTATTCTGAAGATGACAAAATTCAACAAGATAACCATTCTGGTTGGATTATTAACTGCTTTTGAAGTCATATAATGTCTCCAATGTTTTGTTTTTATTAATATTGTTAGGTACTGCTATGTCCAATTATACTATGCCTGATGATATAGACAATTCTATTGAAAATAACAAGAGACAAGTTAGATAATACTGTAGATCACCTAGTATTATGGTTCTTTATAACTTTTTTGTTTTGTATATTTCTAGGAATATTCACAAATTTGTTATTTTGTTTTGATTTGTTCTTCCCTCTAATACAGAAAGGATAGGTATACATGTAGAGATTCATGCATGCATAGAACTTCTAAACAGTTTATGAGAATTGATTATAGTTATTGTAAAAAAAGAGAGGAAAAGAAAGTACTCTAAAGGATATAACTGCATATATGTTTAAGTGTGTAAGATTGATAACCATATTACTACGTTTCTGTTGGATAGGTGAACAGAATTGTTTGCAGTCTCACTGTTTAAATATCCATTTTGTATGCTTTACTTATGTAATTTGAACAACTATTTCTAAGAGGAAAATATATAATTATCAACTAAAAAAAAAGAAACAGAATCCCACAATATGCTGTATACAAGAAACTCATCTGACTCAAAAAGAAACTCAGACTAAAAGCCAAAGGACTGAAAACAGTATTCCATGCAAGAGGAACCCAGAAAAAAGCAGGGGTAGCTATTCCATTTGCAGACAAAATGAACTTCAAACCCAAAATGATTAAAAGAGATAAAGAAGGCCACTACATAATTGTAAGTAGAAAACTACAAGAGGAAGAACTAACAATTATAAATATATGTGCACCAAATATAGGAGCACCCAATTATATAAGACAAACACTAGTGGACATGAAAAAACAAATACACAAGAACACAATTGTAATAGGAGATCTTAACACACCACTGTCACAAAGAGATAGATCAACTAGACTAAAAGTCAGCAAAGAAATAACAGAACTGAATCATACCTGTGAACAAATGGACTTGGTGGATATTTACAGAGTGTTCCACCCACCAACATCAGAATATACATTGTTTTTAACTGCACATGGGACATTTTCCAAAATAGACTCATTAACTCATAAAACATTCTTAAGTAAATGCAAAGGGAGTGAAATTATCCCATGCATAATATCTGACAATAGTGCACTAAAATTGAAAATCAATGGAAAAAAGCCTGTAAAACCTGCATAAATACATGGGAATTAAATAACAACCCTCTGAACAACCAGTGGGTTGCAGATAAAATCAAAGAAGAACTAAAACAATACCTACAATACAATGAAAATGCAGACACAACATACTGTAACTTATGGGACTCAATAAAGGAGTCTTAAGAGGGAAATACATAGTATTAAATAGTCACATCAAGAAAACAGAACGAGCACAAATAAATAACATAATGCTACCTCTCAAGCTTCTAGAAAAGGAAGAGCAAGTCAAACCCATATCTCATAGAAGAGAGGAAATTGTAAAGATTAGAGCAGAAATTAATGCAATTGAAACCAAAAAAACAATACAAAGAATTAATGTATCAAAGAGCTGGTTTTTTGAGAGAATAAACAAAATGGATAAACCTCTACCAACTTTATCAAGAAAAAGAAAGAAAAAACTCAAATCTATGCAAAAAGGACTGAAAAGAGAAATTACTACAGATCCCATGGAAATTCAAAAACATGAACATCTACTTTGAAAATTTCATACAGAGTGGAAAACACAGAGGAAATGGACAGATTTCTAGAAACATATGAACTACCAAAGCTCAATCAAGAAGATATAACAATTTTGGATAACTCAATATCAGCTACTGAAATCAAAAACATGATTAAAAACTTACCAACAAAGAAAAGCTCAGGTCCTGATGGATTCACAGCTGAACTCTATAAGAAATTTAGATAAGATTTAATGCCAATACTCCTTAAACACTTAAATGAAATTGAAACTCTTCAGTGAAATCATTCTTGGAGGCAAGTATCACGCTAATACCAAAATCAGAGAAAGACCCAACCAAAAAGGAGAACTATAGACCAATCTCACTAATGAACATTGATGCAAAGATTCTCAATAAAATATTGGCAAATAGAATGCAGGAAATCATCAAGAAGATTATATACCATGACCAAGTGGGATTTATTCCAGGAATGCAGTGATAGTTTAACATATGCAAATCAATAAACACAATACACCACATCAACAGAGCCAAAACTAAAAATCACATGATCATCTCAGTAGATGCAGAAAAAGCTTTGATAAAGTCCAATACCTGTTCATGATAAAAACCCTACAGAAACTCAGAAGAGATGGTGTGTACCTTAATCTCAATAAAGGCCATTTATGACAAACCAACAGCCAATGTTATACTAAATGGGCAAAAACTGAAAGCCTTCACTCAGGAACAAGACAAGGATGTCCACTATCACCAGTCCTATTCAATATAGTTGTAGAAATATTAGCCAAAGAAATAAGACAAGGGGGAGAAATAAAAGGAATAAAAATAGGAAAAGAAGTTAAATTATTATTTGCAGATGACACAATACTATACATAGGAGACCCAAAAAACTCCATTAAAAGACTACTAGAGGTAATAAACAAATTCAGCAGCATCTCTGGATACAAAGTTAACACTCAAAAATCAATAGCATTCATGTACACAAACAATAAACTCACTGAGAGAGAAATTATGGAAATATCACCTTTCAAAATAGTATGTAAAAAATATGATACTTAGGAATCAACCTAACCAAGAATGTGAAAGATATATATGTGCTGAAAATTATACTACTCTAAAAAAGGAGATTGAAGAGGATACTAGAAAATGGAAGGATATTACTTGCTCTTACAGGGAAAAAGGAACACTGCTTCACTGTTGGTGGGAGTGCAGACTGGTGCAACCACCATGGAGGTCAGTATGGTGATTCCTCAAAAAAACTAGGATTGGAGGTTCCATTCGATCTAGCTATTCTCCTCCTGAGTATTTTCCCAGAAAAATAGAAAAGATCATGTCACAGAGATATATGTGCATCTATGTTCATAGCAGCACAATTTGTAATAGCTAAATCTTGGAAACAACCAAAATGCTCATCAACCACAGAGTTCATGAAAAAATGTGGTATCTCTATATAATGGAATACTACTCATGTATAAAAAGGATGATCTAGAGGCCTTTATAGGTAAATGGAGGCACCTTGAGAATATCTTCATTAATGAAATAAGGCTCACATTAGTAAATATCCCATTGTCTCTCTAGTGTAAAAAATAATAAAAACTGACAGAATAATAAGATCCAAAAAGTGTAATAGATATTGTGAAAGTGAAAGGGAAGGAAAGCGCTCTAAAGGATATAACAGTATGTATAGTATGTAAGACAGATGACCATATTACTGAATTTCTGTTGGATCATCGAACAGAAGGGTTTGCACTGTCAATGTTTGAGTGTCTAGTCATTTTTTATGCTTTGATTTTGTGACTCTGGCAACTATTTTTAAGACGACAATGGGTAATGTGTCAATTAGCAATTTTATGATGTAAATTTTTTTGAATTCTGTATTGTTCTACCTTTTTTTCTGTTTTACTATTTTTAAAATTTTCTTTCTTTAAAAAAAAGAACAATATGCAATATAACAGCCATTGTTAAATTTCTTTCATTCTGTTTTGAAAAACTATATTGTTACTGTTTTGGGGTTGTTGTTGTTGTTTATCTCTTTTGTTTTTGTTTTTCTTTTCTGGCTTTTTTTCTTTTTAAAATAAAAAATTTTAAAGAAGAGTTTCTATAATTAAATGAAAGTGCCAGTATGACATACCAGAACTTATGGGACACAATAAAGGCCCTGCAAAGGAAGTTTATAAAGTAAATGCTCACATCAGAAAAACAGAATGAGTCCAAATAAATAACTCAATTCCGCACCTCAAAGTCTTAGAAAAACAAGAACAATCCAAACCCAGAGTTTATACAGGGAAGGAAATTATAAAGATCAAAGCAGAAATTAATGAAATTGAGAAAAAAGAATCAATGAATCAAAAAGGTTGTTTTTTGAAAGAATAAATGAAATCAACAAAGCCCTAGCTGATCTTACCAAACAATAAAGGAAAGACACAAAATAATGCAATTAGAGATGAAAAAGATGAAATCACAATGGACACTGATGACATTCTGAAAATTACTATCAACTACTTAGCAAGCATATGCTAAACAATTGAAGAATTAAGAAGAAATGGACAGATTCCTAGATACCTATGAATTTCCAAAATTATTTTTTCCATAAGTGGTCTTTATTTTCTCTGAGTGAAGTGGGTGTGCATTTAATATTTGGATCAATGTAATAGAATGTAGATTTAGAATTTGAAAATATAGGCACTTCAGGGTAGAGAGGACTTTGAAACACTAAATCTTTGGGAAGTTTTCACAATAAAACTGAAGGTTTGACTTAATATTACCTCTGTTTCCAAGAGTCAGGGGAATTTCAGTTACTCTCACTTTGAAGTTATTTATTTTCAACCAGTTTCTCTTATGTATTATTTTTACCACTTTCTACCTTAAAAGTTAGTATTCCTGAATAAACCTCCTTCCATAGTTTCTTGAGTAATTGAGATGATGAGGGTTTGATTATTCATTAGTTACCAGGCTCTGCTGAGTGGAGATCCTTGGATAGCTGAGTGGGGGTCTGAGCAGAGGAGGAGAGTTTGGCATGTATCAGCTAAATTTCAGGCAAAGGGAAAGTAACATTTTGGCCCTGACTGAAGATACCCAGGGGAGAAGCCCTCTTTGTTCTATCAACTAAAAAGGAGCAAATTTAAAAACAAAGAAATACAGACAGAAAAAGAGTGAAAGACAGGGGCAGGTCCTGTAAGTAGGTGCCTGAAGCAACATCCAGGAGAAAGCCTGCTGCAAAGCTAGCAGGCACTTGGGTTCTCCATCCAGATCAACTGACCAGTATGGGAATGAAGAAAGGGAAGAGAAAAGCAAACAGTAACTCTATCCCTCCTGTCATTCTAGCATTTCAGATCTGCTTGGCAGCCTTCAATCTCTGTGCAAGGATTTCTAAAGTTGCTTTGTTGCCTTTCAGAAGCCGGGAAATACAGGTTCTTGATTTCTGAGTTTGGTTTTCTTCTACACTTTTTCACTGTCCAAAAGACTAATGGTATGGCTCACTTGAATAAAACTACCTATGTTAATGCTAACAAAATTTAATACTTAGAGTATCTGTCCCAACAATTTTAAAATACACTGTAATTTTTTTTCTTTTTTGCGGAAGGGGGGGTGCCAACAGTGGTATTTATTTATTTATTTATTTATTTATTTATTTATTTATTATTTATTTGGTACCAGGGATCGAATTCACAACCACATGCTTGCAAGGCAGGTGCTTATGCAGCTAAGCTACATCTCTTGCCCCTTGGCCTTTACTACTGAGAAAAACCGTGCAAAGTGGCAAGTCTTCAGAGAGTGGAGCCTAGCTGGTCTCTTGATGGAATCTTGAACCCCAATCAGTGACAGAATAAACTGGTGGACTTAGATTTAGGTTTGTCCTGAAAACCCTGGGACAGCCAGAGGTCTGAGGCTGCCCAGCCTCCGGCCTCTCTTCCTCTGGTCTTGCCCCCTAAGCCCCTCAAGTTCCTTATCCCTCCCCGCTTCTCCTGGCCTTGCCTTCTTGGCCTGGTCTCTCCCTTTCCCTTTCTTCTCCATGTTCTCTGTGTCTCCTCACTGCCCGTGCAGCCATTCAGAGTCCCTACTGCTCTCCCTTGCTGTCCTCAGCCCTACCTCTCCCTGCTGTCTCTTCTCCAGTGCAAAGGTGCTTAGAGAACAGGGCCTCGTCCCTGGAAGCGCTTGCTGTCATTCCGCTTGCTGGCATTCCTCCTGTTGCAGGGCTGCAGGACAGCAGGGCAGCTTGAGCATGATGCCCCGTGCCAGGGAACTGAAAGCCGCGTCCACATCCGTGCTGGATGTGGCGCTTGTCTGGAAGAACCAGATTTCCTGCTCTGGAGCCAGCTTGTCACCCCGCTGCTCTTTCTGCACCATTCTCTTGGCTTCCAGGTCGCACTTGTCCCACAGCAGGAGGCGCTCCAGCCCAGCCCAGCATTATCTCTGATGCTTCTCAGCCAGGTCTGGATGTTCTTGAAGGATTTCTCCTCCATGGTGTCGTAGACCAGGACGATGCCCGCAGCTCCGCGGAGGCCGGCAGCAATTATCGTCTTGAATCGCTCCTGGCCAGCCGTGCCCCAGACTTGCAGTCTGATCTTCCCTTCAGTGTCAGCGGTGTGGATCTTGAAATCAGTCCCAATGGAGGAGAGGTACGTGCCATTGAAGTTGATCTCCGCAAAGTGAATGTTCAGACTGGTCTGAAGAGGTGGTCCTAGGCCTTGGCTACGTTGGACCCGGGCTGGGAGAGGTGCGAGAGCCCCGCTGGACTGCAGCAAAGGGCTGGCGCCAGCTGCACTGTAATTTTTGTTATTTAAATGTAGTATCTTAGGAAAGCCCTTCTCTTTAGCACTTTGTAAAATAAGATTCTCAGGTCAGTTTTATGAGCTGCTGGATTCCTCCATCATTTAGGAAAAAGAAGAAGGCACAGAACAAACACTGCTTCCTGTCTCCTGTGACTGCCCACAGACATGCCTAATAACATCCAAAATCAGAGAGCAAAAAAGCTGTCCACCTAAAGATGACTGCCTTACATGTAACATGAAATGGATGAAGCAGTGTTGCTCTCTACTGTTTACAGCTGCTTTAAAACTGTACAAAAGTGTAAATTATGCCAAAGATAAAGTAAAGCCCATTTTAAAGTACCTCAAATTTCCATAAATTCAGTTTTAATGTGGATCAAATTGCATATTTTAAGTAGACATTTACATGTATATTTAACTATATATACTTTTTACTATAAAAGACAAACTACTCAAACTGATTCTAACATATATACCTTTACGATATCTACTCTTTAACAGGATTTTAAAGAAAGCATGGTTTGCAGATTAGAAATTTTAATATTAGGATATAGACATGAATAAATTGAATTGATTTATACTTACTACAACAAATCTTGGGAAATAGGTCCAGTTCACTTCATCTATATATTCATTTATTTGAGAATTCAGTGTAGTTATTAATTATAGGATGGAATTTAAAGTTTAAAAAGAGTCAAAAAGATATTAAAGGAGGTAGTATAATGAAATATTCCATTTGAAATTTGAAAAGCTAGTTGTACTACATAATTAATTTTTCCTGTGACTAGGGCTATAACTTAGTCTTCCCAAGAGAATTTAAAAATTACCAAATGATAATCTTAACACTGCTTCAGAAGGCAATTATGTAAAGTCTTCAGTTGATTTTTTATTATAGCCATTAAAAAATCAAACTAAACTCCTATGGCTTTTTCATTTCTTTGAAACAAAAATAGCTTAAAATATAAATATTTGAATTTCAGAGTGTATAATATTTTGCTTATATAAATCTAAATGTGATTATATATATGGATATTTGATTTTAAAAGACTATAAATAAAATCAAATGTAAAAGATTAAAGTGTTGATGACATTTACCTACCTTTAATGTGATATTATAATGTTCAACAAATGCTGCATTTATCCATGATCTTGAATGTGGATTACCAAGGAATTCTATGTGGTACTGTTCAACATTTCCATCTGAGTCATAGGTTACATATTTCATTTTAAAAGGATCAGGACAAAGTATACCTGGCCATCTTTCAAAAGAAAATATTTTAAGTTATTAGGGTGCTTTTTTCCAAAAGTCAGACATCAATACATCTATCACAATCATATATCAAACTTAAGAATTTTAATGACTTTTTTTACAAAACATTTACATTCATATCTTTTAAAGATGGGTTATTTGCTAAAAATAATAAGCTGTGTCTTTGAAGCTATGGAAGCCTTTGAAATAGTTACAAATGAGAGATAGATAAAAGAATCATAAAATAAAAGAATGATCTGGGTCAATGCATAATGTTTAGGTACTGCTGTCAGAAAAGATAAGAGAAAAAAGATTTATCAAATTCATGGCAGGGTTGAATTAACTCTAATCAATCACAATGTTTAATTACGAAAGTTTTAACCCTCTGGCATGATTTTCAACAGAATGGGAGAAAGGCGGTACATCCTGAGCCAAGAATGCACTCCCTCAAATACTGATATCTCAGACTATGATAATATTATAGAATAAAACTACTAGAGAAAAGCAGACATAAAGTTCCATGGTTTCATAGTGTACCTTTTTCCTCTAGCACCTCCACTAGAGTTGGTGAGCAAATTGTTAAAAATCCTCAGCACTAGAAATGAAATATTCTTATTAAAAATATTTAATAGTGTGCTCTCATAACATAAATCACTAGAAGCTCATTGATTTGTTCCATCTTTCTCTGAATAGTCATTTCTCACTTTTTTCCTTTTCTATTCTTTCTGTTCTAGGTTTATTTGCTTGTCTTTCCTTCTTTTCATTTTTTCGAGACAGGGTCTCGCTATGCAGTTCTTGTTGCCCTTAAACTCACTTTGTAACCTAGATTGGTCTCAAACTTACACCAATCCTCCTCCCTCAGCCTCCAAATGCTGAGATTACAGGTGTGTGCCACACTACTCCCAGCTCTGCTTTTCATTTTTATATCTGTAGCAGAGAACTCCTCTCATTGATAACTTTGATAAATAAAACTGAAACAATGCTTCCATATGAAGCCTAAATACAAAACTAGAGAAAAAGTCTTAAAAAAAACCCCTGATCTGACAAAAGCAGCACTGGAAAGCTATTCAATTTACTTAGTTCATTAGATTTTGTTTTAAAAGAAAGCCCAGCCAGGTATGTGGCACTTTGGTGTAATCAAAGCACCTGGAAAGAAGAGGCAGGAGGATAGCTGCAAGTTCCAGGCCATCCTGAATTA
The DNA here is from genome assembly GCA_004027455.1 of Hydrochoerus hydrochaeris. Taxonomy (NCBI): domain Eukaryota; kingdom Metazoa; phylum Chordata; class Mammalia; order Rodentia; family Hydrochaeridae; genus Hydrochoerus; species Hydrochoerus hydrochaeris. The sequence goes on from PVLA01001870.1 coordinate 244,781, forward strand.
GAGCAATACTCTACCTCAAGAAAACCATAAGAGAAGAAAAGACATGAGAAGAGACAAGAAGGGAAGGGAAGGGAAGGGAAGGGAAGGGAAGGGAAGGGAAGGGAAGGGAAGGAAAGGAAAGGAAAGGAAAGGAAAGGAAAGGAAAGGAAAGGAAAGGAAAGGAAAGGAAAGGAAAGGAAAGGGAAGGAGTATGTGTTACTAAGTGAAAGATCTCATTCTGAGAATATTACATACTATATGATTTCAACCATATGGCATATAGAAAAGGCAAAAGATCAATGTTTTTTTTAAAAAGCAATGGTTGCTGAGGGTTTGGTAGAGAGAAATGACTAGATGGAGTGCAGATGATTTTTATGCAAATAAAACTATCCTGTATTATGATACTGTATATATGCTTTAAACATTTGTCAAAACCCATATGGTATATAGTACAAAGAATAGACCCTAATGTAAACTGAGGGTCTGCTTGATAATAATGTGAGTGTTCGTTCATGACTATAACACATCTACCATATTGATGCAGACATATTTCATGGGGAAATGACTGGTGGAAAATCTGTTATTTTCACTCAACTTTTCTGAAAACCTAAAAATCTTAGAGAGAGAAAAAAGATGGCAGATCAATAAGCAGCAGGATACAGAGCCTCCCTGAGAGAGACAACTCATGCCAGAATAAAACATTCTAGAGAGGGCTGAACAGAGGGAGATGGATCCTCTTGACCCAGGAAGAAACTAAAGGCAAAAGAGCTGGTCAAACATGCAGTCCCAGGACTACTATTGGAGAAGCTAAGATTAGCTGCCACAGCACTCTCCCTGGAGCTGCCTGAATTCGTGCCACCGTGACTGACCAGAGTGGCCTGAACTCATACAGCCACAACCTGCCAGAGCCACCCAAATTCATGCTGCTGTAACTAGCTAATTGCGCTAAAGACTGAGGTCGGTGAGCCCAATGGAGAACGGAACCAGCAAGGGACCTGCATTAACCCACAGTGGGTGCTGGAATAAGACCCCTGAAGGGAAAGAGGAGACCAACTGGATGACATGTTGGAATTGGGCAGGATGAGCCTGAACTAGGAATGACAGTGACTTCAGTTGGTTGCTCCCTTCCCAGAGCAGATTGGTGGGATCTGCTTGGCCTGGGTCATGCCCCTGGTAGGGACCCAGTAAGTCATCCCAAACTGATTCCCTATGTGCAGCACACACTAATGCAGTGAAGGCCCCCAAAGGTTGACTGACCTGGAGGGGAGGGGCCAGCTTATGCTGCCCCTGTTTGCACCTCAATGACCAACAACAAACAGGACAAGGCAGAAATCCCTAGCCAGTGTGCTTCAGAAGAACCATAACCAACAAGGAAAGGGGCTTGGACCTCCACTATACACTGTATGGAAGAAACCAAAAACATGACAAGAGAAAGAAACAACAAGAAAAAGCCCCCAGCCCCCAACCCTGAGACCATTGATCCAGGAGAGGTAAATATAAAGGAGATTGAGGGCAGCAAACACCCAACATCAGACATGGCATCAATGGACATAAAGAGATAGCTTTGGGACCTCAAAAATGAGCTCAAAACTGAAATATTAAATCAAGTAAAACAAGATATAAGTATATTAATAAAAGAAATGCTAAGCACCTCTCAAGAACACACAGACAGAAGAAGGGAGGACACATAAAAAGGAGACAAACATTTGATAAAGAATATAAAGAAAATATAGAATACATGAAGCAGATTCAAAGAGATTACCAGGAAATTAAAAACTCCATTGAAAGCTGGAAAAACTGCTTGAAAGAAACTAAGGATGGACTATCAAAACTTGAAGACAGGTTTGCAATGTGTGACCATGAAAGAAAAGATCTCTTAAAAATAACAAGGAAACAGGCAGTAACAATACAAAGGCTAGAAGACAATAAGAGAATCTTTAACTTAAGAATAAGAAAAGTGAGTGAAGAAGCAGAAGTAAATACGAAGGAAATAAAAAGGCTATTCACAGAAATAACTAAGGAAAACTTCCCAAGCATAGGAAGAGAAAATGATATTCAGATGTATGAGGCATACAGAACTCCAGCCATCTACAACCAAAACAGATCTACACCCAGACATATAATAATCAAGATACCAGAAATTCAATACAAGAACAGAATATTAAAAGCCATCAGGGAAAAGAAACAGATCACTTTAAAGGAAAGCCCATCAAAATCACGGCAGACTTCTCAACACAGACCATCAAATCAAGAAGAGCTTGGAGCAAAGTATTCGAAGTTCTGAAAGAAAATAACCTCCAACCCAGAATGATGTGCCCTGCAAAACTGTCTCTAGCAATTGTTTTTGTCTTTTTGAGACAGGGTCTCACTATACAGTTCAGGCTGGCCTTGAGCTCACTTTGTAGCCCAGGCTGGTCTTGAACTAGCAACAATCCTCCTGCCTCAGCCTCCCAAGTGCTGGGATTACAGGTGAGCCACCATGCCCAGCTGTCTCTAGAAATTAAAGAAGAAACAAGATGCTTCCATGACAAAGAGGAACTGGGGGAATTTGTGACCACCAATCCAACCCTACAGAGAATACTGAAGGACATTCTAGAGAGAGAAAAAAAAATACCAGGATTTCAGGAACAGTGGCAGAGAGGCCTCAATAAATGAGGCAGGCAGTAGAATGAAGGAGAAAAGTAGACAACCAATGGCAGGAAAAATAACATAGCAGAAATGAGGCAGAGAAGGTTTGCTATAATCTCTAACATAGATGGCCTTTATACACAGAAAGAAAGAAAGAAAGAAAGAAAGAAAGAAAGAAAGAAAGAAAGAAAGAAGAGAAGAGAAGAGAAGAGAAGAGAAGAGAAGAGAAGAGAAGAGAAGAGAAGAGAAGAGAAAGAAAAAAACACAGGCAGAGTAGATCAGGAGATAGGGTCCACTGAGATGCTCTGTATAGGAAATATAATCAACCTGAAAGAGCGTTTATGGACTGAAAATCAAACATGAGAAAACAATGCTCTATGTGACAGGAAACCAGACAGAAATAGGGGCAACTCGACCAGCACCTGCAGATAGGTTGGAAAGACAGGATACTTATGTGCAGTAGAGAACTACTTAGCTATAATCAAGGAAAACCTTGAGGCTTTTGTAGGCAAAGGAATACAACTTGAGATCAAGTTCAGAAGTGAGAAGGTTCAGAACCACTTAGGTAAATAGCAGGTTGCCCCCCCATCTAAAAACTGAGGGAGTTGGTGGGACCCAAAATGTTCAGAACCCTGTGGCAGTGAAAGGGGAGGAATAGTTGAAAAAAAAAAAAGAAGGCAGAGGATATTGTTAATAGTGCATCAGGATTTAAAACCCACATTACTCACACTGCCCTGTTTAAATGGATTATATTCTGTTCCAATTTGTCTACTTGTACTAGATTTGAGGGCACAGACAGCAATCCAGAAAATAGCAGGAAACAGTAAAGTAATAATCCTTAATATTGTATTAACTTAATCCGAAGCCTTGTATAACTTACACTGTTTTACCATGACTGATCTTAATTGAATCTGGTTTGTTAGATTGCTGTTTTGTATTGACAGATTTTATTCAAAGCTGTTATGATTGATAACATCAAGTCTGAGAGTATAGATAACTACACTGAAGATGACAAGATTCACTAGGATACCCATTCTGGTTTGATTATTACCTGCTTTTGAAGTTTTACACTGTCAACAATGTTTTGTTTTTATTAATATTGTTATGTACTGCTATATTCAATTATACTGCTATATTCAATTATGCCTGATGATATGGACAATTCTATTGAAGATAACAAGAGACAACACAGTAACCATTGTAGATCACCTTGTACTGTGGTTTTATATGACATTTTCATTTCATATTTTTACAGGAATTTGTTTTGTTTTGTCTTGCTATGTTTTGTTTTTTCCTCTAATACATAAATGGTAGAAATACATGTAGAGACTCATGTATGCATAGAACCTACAAACAGTTATAACTGATTATATAATGCATGATGAAATGAATAATTACTTTGAAGAAAAAGAGATACTATAGTACCCAGTACTGATTCTGTAGTGTCATGATGTGAAATCCAGCAATACTATTATTCTTTGTTCAGAGTGATTTTAGCCTGTTTTGTTTTGTTTAATTTCAATATACATGAAGGTATGGACAGCTATTTTGAAGAGAATGAGAGACACTATGACAGCCACTGTTGACTTCCCTATTGTCTGGTCTTGAAGACCTAAAATGCCTTCCTCATGCTGTTCAGATCAGTTCTATACTATGTTATTTCATGTGAATTCTCTGTATGTGAAGATACAGAAAACTATTTGGAAGAAAACAAGAGACAATATGATAGATGGTGAAGATCTCTGATGGTCTTGCTTTGAAATTTATGTCTCTTGCATTGCTTTTTTGTGTTCTGTTTGGTTCTGCTTTGTTGTGTTTAATTTTACCCTCTTTACAATTAAAAAATCATAAAACCTTGATAAAATACAAAGTCTATTAATATAATAAAAATTAAAGTATCAAATAAATAAAATGGGGGAAATAAACCTAAGAAATTTCAGAAAAAAGTCCATATTTTTGATACCATGAGAAAACAACAGAAAAATAAGTTTTGGGCTGTAGATTTTTTTTTAAAGTAAAAATATAAATCCACTCTGCAGATTCACATTCTTGTTGGAGAATAATCATTTCTAAATTCTTCCATTTAAATAGAGAAATCTAAAATTATATATATTATACACACACACACACACACACACACACACACACACACACACATATATATATATATATATATATATATATATATATATATATATATATATGAAACATAAGACTCTTAAAAGTGAAAATATAGTAATTAGGGACACTGAAGTCTGATGAATGAATAACAAAACAGTGAGTTCCTTAGGCTCTCTATTGACATTATATACATTTAGACTGAATGTTGAAAGAAAATAGCAGCCCAGGCACATTGGTGAGTGAAAATAAACAAGCCCCAATGTAGTCTGGTCCTTTAAGCTAAGGAAGTAGGAATAGGACAACTTAGCAAGACAGAAAACTTCTACATAATAACTTCTCTATCCTATACAAACATATCAGCTCTTACTAGCAAAGAATAGTAGTGAGACTGAACACAGAAGGAATGAAACATCTCCCCGGCACAAAATTTTGGAAAAAAGATTTTTACCAACTCAGTAATAACAAGGTCCTTCCTCATGGTTTTAATCCAGGTCACCTGGAAACAATGTAACACGACTCCTTTGAGCCACAGTTGTGAGTGTGGATCATGAATTCCCACCCCTATCAAGTGATAAGCAGGGATTCCTATCCTCCCTGGAAATCAGCATAGGCTAAATGCAAAAGTAGACTTCCATCCCATTAGGCAGTAATAGGGGTCACCCACCCTTACAAAACCTTCTAGTGTAGTAGTAAAACCTTCCTGATTTACAGAATTAACTGTTTCAAAATAAATGAAAATTCAAAAAACTAAAAAGAAGATACAAATAAGAAAGAAGTGGACAGTTTATACCTGAAAATATGGTAGTTTCAACAAGGAAATAAATATGACAAAGGAATTTAAAGAATAATAGAACAATAGGAATGATCCATCTGAAAACAAACAGAAAAACTAAACCATATCTATTATGACTTCTTTTCTTCTCAAAGAACTGAAATTAATTTCACATGATAAGTAGAATAACTATGATTAAATATATGCTTCATGCCACAATAAATCCTGATATTTTGAAATATATATTACATGCATATATACATATATGTTAATGTCACAAGAAAAGATCATACTAGATTCTAACAGAAAGCTATTATGGTCAAAGTGAATAACACCTCTACAAAAAAAAAAAAGAAGAAGAAGAATGCTTGCCAGAATGATCTTAAAAGAGATCAAAATATTATACTGAGAGTATAAGCTATGCTAAATAAATAAATAAAATAATGTAGGCAATGAAAAATATAAATTGGAAAAAATTTAAATGAGTGATTATGAATAAAATTTGAAAAGAAGTAGTATTTTTTAAAATTTCTGCAAGAATGCTAAATATAAAAGAAATATAACAACAACTGGTAACATTCTCAGAAAAATACAGTATGGAAAGGAAAAGAAAATTAAACTTAAAAAGAATTGGCAAGATGAAAAGAATTCAAGAAAAACCTGAAAATAGACCAAGAAAATATATCACAACATCAAAATCTGAAATAAGAAACTGATAGCCACATAAAAGAACAAATGTAGTAGTTTAACATTTAATAAAAAATCCAAAAATAAGACTTGCCATTATATACTGAAAATGCATACTGTATATTTGAGGAAATTAATGTTTGTTAAACAGATAGTTTAGCAAATCTAAAGAAAAACAAATATATTTTAGGCATCTTTGTAGCAATTATAGATATACATTCTTTCCAAATGCATATGAAATCTTTAGAGCATATACTCTGATAGGCCTTAAAGTAAGACTTAGTGAAACTCACTAACATAAATTTTAAAAACTCATTAAGACATATTTAAATCTCCAAATGTTTGATAATTTTAAAACACACTCATAAAAACCATTTCAGAGAAGAACTCACAAAGAAACATAGTCACTTTCAAATTGAATTAAGCAGTGTATCAATGTGTGACATGCATCAAAGGCAGTATTTAGAAAAAGATTTATAGATCTAACTGTGAATATTGAGGGGAATAATAAATTTGTATCCAGTTACATAAGTTTAAAATTTAAGCAATTAGAAAAGAATAACTCAATCCTTCAAGGAAGTAGGAAGAAAATAAAAATGAGATCAGGAATCAATAAGTAAGAAAGTAAACAAAACAGAAAAAGTGGAAACTTTCTACAGATTTTTAAAAGTCATAAAACTAACAAGGACTATCTACAACTCAATAGTTTAAGCCTAAAATCACAAAAACTTTACCTTGGCCAATTCTGTAATTTTACCAAAACCAGGCTGCCAAGAGGGAGTTGTGAATAGACAATCTTAAATCCTCTCTCATAAAGTTGAGACTCTTCAGGGAAGTCTTCTTCAGAAATAGAGCATTTATTGTATCTCGAATCCGTGTTCATAAAGCAGTACCATGGCTCATTGTGATCAATTGTGGCTGCATTTTCATTTGACAACAATCTCCATTTCAAACAATTTTCATTCTCACACTGAACCCATATTTTGGTTACATACATATTGTTTTCCACTGTGGAATCCATCGTGCCATACAGATAATTGTTCTACCAAATTTTCTTTTCTACAAATATATTTAACCTGGAAAGAAAGAAAAAAGAAAAATACAAATTAAGGATTCCAGAAATAAGAAAGAAAATTCAAACCAATTCCATCTCCCTCTAGAAAAATAGGTACTATCAAGAAATAAAATAACAAATGTTGGTGAGTTAAGGGGAGAATAGAACCCTTCTATATTGTTGGTGGGAATATTAACTAGTACAACCACTATGAAAATCAGTACTAGCATCCTTCAAAAAACTGAAACTATAAATTCTATTAGACTCAGCCCTTCTCTTTCTCAGAGTTTAAGATAGCGATCGAATTGCAGTGATACAGTATGTGTAGACTCATGTTTATAGCAGCGCAATTTCAACAGCTAAATCTTGACAGCAGCCTATATGTCCATCAAGAAATGAATGGATAAATAAAAAGTAAACAGAGAAGAGTAGTACTCTGCCATAAAAAAATGGATAATAATTTTTGAGTCATTTATAGGAAGATGGGTATATCTTGGGAACATAATGTTAAGTAAAATAAACTGGAACACAAGTTTAAATATGTTTTCTTTTGTATGAGAAACTCAAAATAGAAATAAACTCCAAAAGAAGACAATAGAAAATAGGGACATGGATTTTTTTCCAAGTAGGAAGGGAGACAACAGATGGAAGAAAGGAAGGAAAGAGGATAAAAGAAGAAATGAGATGTGTTATGCACATGTACCAACTTCCTGTGAGAAATGAGATCATTATGTAGTACAAACTTGTACAAATAACAAATACAAATTGAAAAAAATTCTAACCAAAATTAAAGAAAAATCTGCTTTTTTCTCACCTTCTGTGTCCTTCCAAAGGCTGTATATGTTGAACATATTGCTAATAATCCAGGAACAAAACAGAAATATCAACTGATCTGAGAGTAAGTGCTCTAAATTTAAAAATATGAAAATATAATGGAGCAGGATAGTAGAGATAGTTAAATTTCTACTAACCTGCTACATAGCACATAACCAGTAAGTGTCAAATATTCTGTCAGTATCAAGTGGTAAAGAATGCTGATTATATACCATGCATTACTCTTTGTTTTATGCATGTAGATCATCAATCTCCCTACATATTCTTCTGCCCTGTTTTTACAGGAAAAAACATAGCCAAGAAAAATGAAATATGTTTTTACATCCTAGAGTTATGATGAGGTGGAGCTGAGATTTAAATTCAGATGTAGTTTTAAATGTTGTGATCTTTCCTATTAGACTCTACTGCTCCTTGAGTTACCTAAAGAATGACTTGACCCTTTTTCTAATTCTCAGGAAAATCAAATGCAATAAAATATTTCATCATACAAAAATTTTATATTAATTTTAAAATTAAATATTGTGTTTATATAGCTGCATTTTTATTTATTATTCTTCAAACTTTTCTGTCTTATTATGAAAATCTTACACATATAAAAAGTCATAATTACATGATTAAACCCCCAAAATACAGAATCAATAATGTTATATCTGTACTAATAAATACCTCTAAAATACAAATAAAATTAATTATTAGTAAGTAATTTTGCAATGCAATGCTTACTTCTTAAGAAAAAGATTTGGGTATATCATAAGCATATATTAGTAAAACACTACTATGTAAATGTTAGTACCATTTAATTAATGAAGCCTCTAGTTAATGAGGCAAATTGCTTTAGAATTTTCCAATAGTCGTAATTCACAACTTCTGAACTAATAATCCCACTCTTCTGAATGTATCCACAGAAAACAAACTGAGAGACTAGTTTTGCTCAGAATGATCAAAATGATCTATTTTCTGTAGAACTATTTAACATATTGGAAAAGTGGAAAAATTTTTAAAAGAAGAGTCAAAAAAGAAAATAAATGTAAAATTTGATAATGGTATTTTTGATTCATTCTTTCAAGGATGAGGAAATTTATAAGGAGCAATGGGAGGTTGAGGCTTCTTTTCCTCTTTATTTTTTTTCTTGCATTTTTCCGTTATTTTTACATAATTTTATTAATTATTTTTTTATGTTGGATTTTTGGCTCACTTTTCTCACCTCCTCCTCATCTTCATTTTCTTTCTTTTTCAAACTTTACTTCTTTCATTTTTCTCATTTCTATCTTTTCCATTTTACTATTATTAGAAGTAACATTTAATAAAATTCAGCTATTTAGTTGCCTTCATAATAACACTGCTCAATTCTTTTCTATTACTAATGCTGTCATAGTTGTTCATTTTAGTTGAAATTTACTGGGTCAATATTTGGTCCATCTCTGTGTCTACATTATTATTTTGTAAATCTCTACTGCAAAGAGTGTTAAATTGTTTGTTGTTATTTCTTATGGTATGGCAATACCTGCTTTTTCTTGAGATCACAGAAGAAACAAATAAGCAAATTCAAATTAACAAATTTAAAGAACATTTAATTAAACAAATAAAGGATTTTACTAATAGAATGTTCAAAAACCTAAAAGAACAAACAATAAACTGAAGTTTGGTAAAATATTAGAAATTATGAAAAAAAAGAAAGCAGAAATATGAGACTGGAAGATTTCAAAAGATGCATGGGTAACAGATATGACCAGTGTAAGGACAGAATATTAAAACTGAATAAAGTGGACATAGTAGATCAAGAATTCAATAACATAAAAATTAGTAAGACACTATGCAAGCTGGATCCAACAGCTATTAGATGATTCAAAAAACCTCAGAATTGTAGAAATAAAGAAAAAATTAGAAAACAACAAAAAGGTTATAAAAATATCTATCCCTTGATGTGATAGCAGTTTTCCAAATCTAGGGAAAATTTCAATATTCAAGTACAAGAGGCACGTAGAAACTTTAAAAACCAAAGCCAGAAAAAAAAACCTATCCGTAAAATATCATAATCAAAATTACAGAAACTCAACAAACGTAGAAAGTACTAAAATTTATTAAAGAAAAATAGTAAAAAAAAAAAACCTATAAAGGCAAAGCTATTGAAATGACAGCCAATTTCTCATCACAAAACCTAAAGTCTGGAAGAGCTTTGTCAAGTCTTAAAAGAAAAAATTGTCAATGCACACTTCTATATCCTGCAAAATTAGTCTTCAAAATTGATGGAGAAGTAAAGACTTTCCATGACAAAGAAATCCTAAAGAAATACATAATTACTAAACTAGCATTGCAAAAAATACTTAAGGGAATCCAAAATTGAGACAAATAAGCCATCAACATCAAAATGACCAAAGGCAAGTATATATCTAATGATGAGAGTAATTAAACAAAATAAAAGATGAAATATTAAGCACTGGAAAGATAATGCAATGTCATGATTCAGTAAACAGAACTATCAATTTCAATGTTTTTAACTCTACAGATTTAAGTTTAGGTCAAAAAACAAAATATAACAATATGTTGTCAATAAGAGACACATTTCATTCAAACGGAAGCCAACAAACTAAAAACAAAGGTAAAAAAATGGTATTGCATGCAATTGGAGCCTGAAAACAAGCAGCGGAAGCTATCCTCTTTTCAGACATATTAAAACTCAAGCTAAAAGTGTTTTTGAAAAGACAGGTGGCCACTACATACAGAAAAAGAGAACAACTGAACAGGAAGAGATAACAGTTTAAATATATAGGCATCAAATATTGGTGTTCCCAACTTCACTGAACAAAGACTACCACATATAAAAAGAGACACCAACGAAACATAAAAAAATCAGTACCACACTCTAACCAACAGATCAATGACTTACGGACCCTGCAAAACTTTCCTTCAAAATTAATAGAGAAATAAGGTAATTCTGTGAAAAAGAACCTCAAGAAATTCATGACAACCAGACCTATATTATGAAATATCTCAAGGATGTCCTAAAAAGAGACAATGAAGCCAATATTGCAAAATGTCAAAAAGAATAAGTATAGAGTGAGCAGCAAAGCAAAAGAAATATATATATAAGGAAATCAGCAAATGATACAATGACAGGAATAAATCAATACTTCTTAATAATAATGCTCAACATCAGTGGTCTAAATGCCCCAAATCACACAGATTAGCAGAATGGATCGAGAAAAAACTCAGTGATATGAGGATATAGGAAAGACTTTTAATTCATAAAAATTCACAGATTAAAAATTAGAGTGTGGAAAACAGGAACCTAGGAAAAAAGCACAAGTAGCTCTTCTATTTTCAGACAGACTGGATTTCAAGTTAAGACTGATTAGAAGAGCCAAAGAAATTCAGACTTATTAGTTAAGAGAACAATTCAAAAAGAAGAAATAAGAATTATAAACATATATGCACCAAATACCAGCACATCCAACAAGTACTAATGAACATAAAAATTAGATAAACACTGACAGAACTATAATAGAGGACCTCATTACCCAACTGTCACAAATAGTCATATCAGCTAGACAAAAAGAGTCAACTAAGAAATATCAGAGTTGAACCAGACCTTCAAAAAACTGGACTTAATAGATATCTAGAGTGTTTGATGCAACAACAAAAGAATACACATTCTTCTTAATAGCACATGGAACTTTCTCAAAAACAGACCACATACTAGCCCACAAAGCATACTCAAGCAAATGCAAAATAATCAAAATTATTCTAGGCATATTATAAGATCATAGTGCAATTAAACTAGCAACAAGTGGCAAAACAAAGCACAGAAATGATGCGAACAATACCCTGCTGAAAAATAAAGAGGTCACAAGTAAAGTGAAAGAAGAAATTAGCCAGTTCCTACAATCAAATGATAATGGAGAACACAACATCCTAGAACTTATAGAACAAAATGAAAGCAGTCCTAATGTGGAAGTGTATAGCAGTTAATTCCCACATTAGCAAAACAGAGTGAGCTCAGATAAATTACCTAATGATTCTTCTCAAGGTTCCAGAAAAAGAAGAACAATTCAAACCCAAAACTAGTTCAAATAAACACATTATAAATATCAGAGCAGAAATCAATGAAATTGAGACAAAAGAGCAACACAAATAATTGATGAATTGAAGAGTAGGTTCTTTGAATGAATGAATAAATAAAATAGATAAAGCCTCAGGCAATCCTACCAAAATAAAAAAAAGAAAAGATCCAAATTCATGCAATTATAAATGGAAAAGGTAAATTCACAAGAGATTTTGCAAAAATCCAGAATATCATGAGTAACTACTTCGAGAACCTATACTCTATTAAAATGGGAAATTCAGAAGAAATGGATAAATTTTAGATACATAAGAACTAGCAAAGTTGAATACAAAGATGTAAAATCCAGAATAATCCAATATGAGTGAATGAAACTGAAGAATTAATTAGAATACTACTTAACATCTTTATTTAATCTATTTAAGGTATGATGTGCTACATGAATATATATTTATATTTTTTTTCTCTAATCTGTTGTGAAAAGTCATCAGTCATTATTACTCTCAATATTGGCATTTTTATTTTATTTTACATATTTCTTTTTAAATTTTTATGCTTTATATTTTATTTTAAAATGACTCACATATATTTTAAAATTTTCTCTGTGGCACATTCATGGTAATTTCCTCAGCTCCTCTCCCCTTAGTTATTCTTAATCTTTTTCTGAGCTTTAAGATCAAGGACTTTTACATATAGATAGATGCATATATAATTCTATTTCTATATTTCCAAATATGTATGGGTTTATTCACATCATCCTGTTCTTTATATGTGTATGAGAAAATCAGTACATGCATGTATATGTGCATGCATATGTCTGTGTCTAATGTTTCTGTTAGCTGAGTTTGCTGAATCTCTATCTTGGTAGATTACTTCTTGTAATTTCTTAGCCAAGATTTACCTGTGGAAATTCTTTGTGGCTTGAAGCAAATAATGAGGTTTTATATTAATTCTGGATCAGACCTAAAAGCATTAATGTTAAAGGTTCAATATTTTATTTTTTTATATGTACAACTTCCTATTGCAAACAGGTAATGTGACTTTAAATTCCAAATATCCTAAGGGAAATGAATTGTTAAAGTCTATGTTAAGATGGACAAGTTTCTTTATATTCCTTTTTTAAAGTTTTTTAAAGTTATACTTCCCTCTCTAATTGTATTTAATCTTTTGAGAGACTGAGTTGAAAAGAAGCTTATTTAAGTTCCAATTTCTTAACTCACTAGTGCTTAAATATGCATCTTTTATGAGTAAGTAGTCAACAAAATACAAACCCTTAGCTAACGAGGTCTATCAACTGCCCACCCCTCATCTCCTTTTTCCCTACTGTCAAAGCAGAGAAGCAGCAGCAACTTGGATATTAATTCCTCTAGTTTTCTTTTTCCTCTTTTTTCTGGGTTTTCATGATTTTTGCCTTTCTCTGTGCCTCACCAATACAGTGTAGGACATTTGTCATATATATATATATATATATATATATATATATGTTACATTGAGGGCAGCATGTGAATAAAGGTAAGGTGACTTTGTCTTTAATTTGAAAAAATAAATATTTGGTCATTTTTAGAAGATAAATGTGGTTTCTATCAATAAATCTTTGATATGATCTAGCAAATATCATTGCATATTTCTCATTTTATGTATTTGAGCATGTATGCTTTTAGGGAGGATAACTAGATTTATCCTCCCTAAAAGTTGCTTGATCAAATTTCTAAGTTTAATAGAAAATTACAAACAGCTCTCTAAAACTGGTTATTCACTTTGAACTTCCACCAACAGTGGAAGTGTCTTAGGGTATCACTTTCCCCATTCACATACCAATAATGGATGTTAACAATGATCCATTTTTAAAATCTAATTAATGAAGAGAATTATTATACTTTTTTTTACATTCCCCTCATTATTAGCAATGAGATTTTTGACTACTTGTGTTTTCTTTTATTGGAAAACTCTGTTCTAATCTTATATTCATATTTGATTGTTTTCTTAACACACTGTTTATAGTAATTCTTGATATACTTTGAATGGTAATACTTCCTTATATACATTATAAACTTTCTAATTTGGCTTTTATCATTTTTTAAATTTATGTGTTTATCTTTATATGTTTTAAAATATAAAATTATAATTTATAAAATATAAAATTAAATTTGTATGTTTATCTTTATATGTTTTAAAATATAAAATTTGTATGAGTTGGGGTTTTTTGTCTTATTGAATAAAAACTTACTTACTACAATGTTTTAAATAAAATTTCCCATATATTTGTCTAATATATTTATTGTTTCATTTTTTACACTTAGAAATTTAACCCATCTGGAATTTATTCTCTGTGAATGATGATATGAAAGAACACCTTCGTCCAAGTGGTTAACCAGTTTTCTCAATAGCATTTACTTAAGTGTTCATTTCTTATGTGTTTAATCTGAAATGGTATTTTATGTTAATGTACAGACACACACACACACACACACACACACCCAGGAATCCAGCTTGAGTTTTGTATTATCTCCTTTTGTTTTGTCTTTTCTTATATCAATAAAGATTGTCTCATATCAGATGGGAAATTTCCTCCTTCATTGTTCTCCCTTCTTCTGTCATGTTGACCTTCGTGAAAAATGGTTTTATTCCCTGAGGAGCAGATGCATTCTTTTCTTGGATTCTGAACACTTCTATTTAGTTTTGAAAACCTCTTAAAAATTTCAGGCAGAGATTTATAGCACCTGCACATACTAGCAATGTTATGTCTTTCATATATTAAAAATATATTTTGTTTTCTTTTACATTAGCTCCAAAAAAAGTTTCAATAATAGTAACATCAGGTATCTTTTTCATGTTATGATTAGTGAAACATATATTAATGAAAAAAAGAAAAAATAACTTTTGCCAACACTTTCTTCTAGCTATGATAGTTTCCTGCATACCCATTGGTAGCTATTGAAGCTGGAAATTGATCACCAGTGCAAGGCTGGGATATGGCCAGCCCAAAAACAAAGAGTGCCCAATGCAAGTCTCATAAAGAAGCTCCTTCAGCCCAGAGAACACCTAACTCAAGACCATATGAACACTGGGTTGCTAGAACAGGCTGTTATATGACATTAAGTTGCTAAAAGGTATAAATAAACAACCCTGCAGTGAGAGGCCAGTTCTTTCCCACCTATCAGGAGAATAAGGGCTCCACCTGGCCCCAGCTTTGTCACTTCTGTATTTTTCTCAGTCTTGTATGTTCCCTCACCTCAGGAACCTCAAGGAATGAATGGGCCACAGCATATGGTGCCACAACATAGACAAGGTAAGAGACTGAGGATGAGAGGACACTTCTCATTTGTGTGCAACTAGGGGAAGAAGTACATTGGTATAGGTCAATAGGCATCATTGGAGAGTACTGATAGTGGCTTCCTCAGGTGTCAAGATTGGGGCATTGAAACAATCCCTTCTTCTCTAGGGCCAGTTATAAATGGGCTTGTGAGAAACCCCTTCCCCAGAAAAAAAGGGGGAAAAAGATGTATTTATTTCATTAATGGTATGATTATAGAACAAACAACTT
This sequence comes from Hydrochoerus hydrochaeris, assembly GCA_004027455.1. NCBI lineage: Eukaryota > Metazoa > Chordata > Mammalia > Rodentia > Hydrochaeridae > Hydrochoerus > Hydrochoerus hydrochaeris. The sequence goes on from PVLA01001870.1 coordinate 260,460, forward strand.
TTAAAGAATTGCAAATGTATATGGAAATATTTGTTGTATGCTTGATTCCTGTATTTACTCTTCTTTTGTGGATACTGATTCCTGTATTTACTCTTCTTTTGTGTCTTAATGATTGTGGCTTTGTTGGGATGGGCACAAGATTAATTGGCTCAGAGCAACATTTTAAAATCAAGTCCCAAGCAGGGAAAAAAGGACAGAGTAATAGAAACTCCAGTAAAGATTAATAAGCTTTATAACTTTGCTCAATTAGATAAGGAAGGAGAAATGGGGAATAATTCTCCCCTAGAAGAAAAGAGCTACGCTATGAATTCTATTTTACAACACCTGATATTTTAATTGAGCCACAAACTATCTCCACATTTTCAGCTCAGAGAAATTTTGCTGTGTCACAGGTTAAAACTTCCACCTCTTAGGGAATAGAACTATTTTCTCTGTCTCCCTTGAAATTAGTGCTAAAAGAAGCCAGACAGATATGTGAGTACATGAAGGGTTTTCAACTTATCTACTTGGTTACTAAATCCCCAATAGTCTGAGACAAATTACAATCACAGGTCATCAGTTCACAGCCTAAAGAAAGGGAAAAAAATGAAGCTATTTGTTTTGTTGTGGGGCAAGGGGGTATTTTGCTAAAAATTGTTCTTCTGTGCCTGTTGAGGCAGCATAGTCACCAACAGTCCCTTCAACTATCTGTCCAAATATAGACTATAATATCCTTGGACCACTTGGTGTAAATTCAAAACTGATGTGGAAGGCCTACCTGTTCCAGAAAATCCTCTGGCAAGCCCTGCCTTTCCACCAAACAATGGGAGTGCTTTCCTCAATTCCTCCCCAGACCATTTGCCTTGGGTTTTATAAAACTTCTAAGATGACAGATTGTGGCCCCAAATGATTGGAAATGGCAAAAGTATGTTTGAGTCCAGGAAATTATATGTTGTGGAAATAAAAGTTTTTGCATTGTGCAGAGATCAGGCCTCTCACAGTGCTGCTCAGAATTTAACCATTACAAAAGATATGTTATTGGAGTGGATGCCTTTGCTGCTATAGGCAACTGACTTGCTTGTGATAAGTAAATATTTGATCAATTTAGAATAGCAACAAAAGGGGATAGAGGAAATTTCCTTCACCAAGTAAAACATCCATTGATTTGACTTATAGCCCATAAGTCTAAAACCATTTAAAATGCAAATAAATGGTGTAAGGCACTGAAACTTCCTTGTGGCAGCCTGGCTCCGGGTCAGCTGGCTGCAATAGTGGCTGTTGCATGTGCCTCAACAGCAGCCCAGGCCTTCCCCATTGCCTGCCTGCCAGCCAGCCATACCCACCACCTCAAGGTGGAGAGATGAGAGTTGAAGCCCAAGGTGGGAAGAACAAATGGCTATGGGTGCCTAAATAGTTAAATGTAGCTATATATAAATATAGTTATATATGGTTAACTATATATAAATATAAATTTCAAAACTAAAAGGCAGAGTGGCCATCTACACCTCCCACTCCACAGCCTTCTCAGCTTCAATCCCTGTTCCTCCTTTGGGAATGGGCTGGTCCTGAGAGACTATTTCGTGTTCATGTTACTTTTTCCCTCACCGACCTATATCATATTAACCATAAATTAGGGTTCTTTTCTGCTGACCCACAAACTTAGAGAGTTCAAATTTACAACTGTTATGATTTACATTTTAAGGATGTTTATAAGCTCACAAGAGCAGGCTCAATTATGGCAAGCAGCTCAAAAGAAGCCGATCATAGACATAGAACAAATACTACTAAAAATGACAATGGATCTTCTATCTTTATTTCAATAGATATCTGTTAATTGACCCACAAAAAGGTTCTTACTAGTCTATTTATACTTACAAATATAAAAACTACAAAAGAGTTACTATAATTAAAATTGGCCAAATATATTTGAATGAACTATGATTGTGTAAGGTACTTGTCTGTTAAACTGTACATATTTCTAGGTCCAATCTGTACAGATCATCTATATATGTTTCTTTGCCATATCCAAAAACAGTTGTTCTTTTTTAACTTGAGCTCAACAATCTTTTCTCTTTCCCTTTCCCTTTGGCATTATCAAGTTATTTAATCAAGCTTTTTGAGGTAAAGATTTAAAAAGCATGCTTCTAACTGGGTTTCCAACTGGTCAAAACTCGGTTATATATATTGTTGTTTATTAAATGTTATGATTGGGTTTTTCATAAGTCATCAAAAATTATTAAGATAATTAAACAAAATCCTTCAGTGTTAAGATTGTTAGACAAGCCTACAACTGATAAATGAAAAATCAGCTGCCTAATAACATTTTTAACCAGTTATTATTCATTAATCAGAGGGCTCAATAATCTCCATAGCTTTATGGGAGACACCAAACTAAAAATATATTAAGATTTCTGATTTAAAGATGTTAATACAAAAGTTTCATATGAATAAGACAATTAAATATTGCTTATCTTATTGTATATTAAGTATGTTCATACCTTCAAGTAAGCAAATCTTCTAAAAGGTAAAATTGGGATTGTGTATGATGATAAACATCTTTCAGGTCTTGACCTCTGTCTTTTTCTTGTGCTCCAATAAGGATATTCAAGAAAAACCAACATGAGATCACCAGTCAAATAAAAATAAAAATAATAAAAATTTATGTAATGTATATGTTATATATGTGCCACTATACTTAGAGATACTTAAACATTGAGCAGTCCAAACAATGTCACAAATTTCTTCAATGGCATCATATTAAAGGACAAGTTAAATAAAATTTTATTTATTAGAGGTGATTAACCAAAAAGAGTATTGAATGTGAAAAGTGCAAATTTAAGTATGTTACACAATGTCATCATGATTGTCATACTATATTAGGTATGGTTTTGATTTATGATTTTGTGTATAAAATGTGTAACTTTGTTAATATTCTGTAGGAACTATTCTTTTTTTTCAATTTTATTTAAAGAGAAAAAGAGCTAAACAGAAAAGAGTAGCAACAATACAGAATTCCAAAGGAAAAAAAGAAAAAAAAACACTAAAAAATCACTAGTTGATAAATTACATACTGTCATCTTGGAAATAGTTATTCAAATTACAAAATTAAAGCATACAAAGTAGACATTCAAACAGTGAGACTGCAAACAGTTCTGCTCAATGATTTAACAAAAACTTAGTAATATGGTCATCTCTCTTACACACTTAAATATACATGCAGTTATATCCTTTAGCACACTTTTCTTCTCTTTTTTACAATAGCAATTACACATTTTGGGTTTTCTTACTCCTACATTTCTTATTACTTTTTACACTAGAGACACAATGTGATATTTATAAATATGATTCTTATTTATTTCATTAATGAGGATAGTCTCAAGTTGTCTCCATTTACCTATGAAGGTCTCAAGATCATCCTGTTTTATAGCTGAGTAATATTTCATTGTATAAAAATAACACATCTTTTTCATCCACTCTGCTGTTGATGGGCATCTTAGTTGTTAACAGATTTAGCTATTACAAATTGTGCTGCTATGAACAAAGGTGCACATATATAACTTTGATATGACCTTTTCAATTTTTCTGGAAAATACTCAGGAGGGGAATAGCTGAATTGAATGGAATTTCCAACCCTAGTCTTCAGAGAATTCTCTATAGTAGTTGCACTATAGTGGTTTCCATAGTGGTTTCCACAGTGGTTGCACTAGTCTACACTCCCACCAACAGTGGAGCAGTGTTCCTTTTTGCCCTGCAGCATTGCCAACATTTGTTAATGGTATTTTGATTGGGATTGCCTTAAATCTGTATAACAGTTTTAGGAATATGGCCATTTTCACAATGTTGGTTCTTCCTAGCCAAGAGCAAGGAATATCATTCCATTTTCTAATATCCTCTTCAAGCTCCTTTTTTAGACTAGTATAAATTTCAGCATATAGGTCTTTTACATATTTAGTTAGGTTGATTCCTAAGTATTTCATTTTTTTAGATGTGAAGGATGATGTTTCCATAATTTCTTTCTTGGTGAATTTTTTGTTTGTGTACAGGAATGCTATTGATTTTTGAGCATTGACTTTGTATCCAGCTACACAGCTGAATTTATTACTTCTAGTAGTCTTTTGATGGAGTTTTGGGGTCTTCTATATAGAGTATCATGTCATCTGCAAATAGTGATAATTTAACTTCTTCCTTTCATATCTTTATTCCTTTTATTTCTCTTTCTTGTCTGATTGCTCTGGTTAATGTTTCCAGAACTATACTGAATAAGAGTGGCAATAGTGGACATCCTTGTCTTGGTCCTGATTTTAAAGTGAAAGCTTTCAGTTTTTGTGCATTTAGTATAATGTTGGCTGTTGGCTTGTCATAGATGGCCATTATAAGGTTGAGGTAGACACCATGTATTCTGAATTTCTGAAGGGTTTTTAACATGAACATGTGTTGGACTTTATCGCAAGCTTTTTCTGCATCTATTGAGATGACCATGTGTTTCTAAAATCTGTCCATTTCCTCTGTGTTTTCCACTATATGTGAGTAGAGATTTTCAAAGTAGGTATTCATGATCTTTTGAATTTCCATGGGATCTGTAGTAATTTCCCACTTTCCAGTCCTTATTGCATGAATTTGGGTTTTTTCTTTCTTTATAAGGTTAGCTAGAGACTTGTCAATTTTGTTTATTCTCACAAAAAAATGGCTTTTTGATACATTAATCTTTGTCTTTTTTAAGTTTCAATTCCATTGATTCTGCTCTAATCTTTACAATTTCCTCTCTTCTATGAGCTTTGGATTTGACTTGCTCTTCTTTTTCTAGAAGCATGAGGTGGAGGATTAGTTTATTTATTTGTGCTTGTTCTGTTTTCTTGATATGACAATTAATTGTTACATACTTCCCTCTTCAGACTGCTTTCATTGCATCCCACAGATTACAGTATGTTGTTTCCATATTTTCACTGAATAGTAAGTATTGCTTTATTTCTTCTTTAATTTCATCTGTAGCCCACTGGTTGTTCAAAAGGTTGTTACTTAATTTCCATGTACTTATGCAGGTTTTGCAATTTCTTTTGCCATAAATTTCAAATTTCAGTGTGCTGTTGTCATATATTATGCATGGGATAATTTCAATACCTTTGCATTTACTTAAGAATGTTTTATGGGATAATATATGGTTTATTTTGGAGAATATCCCATGCGCAGCTGAGAAGAATGTGTATTCTGATGTGGTTGGGTGGAACACTTTGTAAACATCTACTAAGTCCAATCGCTTGCAGGTATGATTCAGTTCTATTATTTCTTTGCTGAATTTTGTCTAGTTGATCTATCTCTTTGTGACAATGGGGTGTTAAGTTCCCCTGTTATAATTGTTTTCTTCTGTATTTGGTTTTTCATGTCCATTAGTATCTGCCTTATATAGTTGGGTGCTCCTGTGTTTGGTGCATATATATTTATAATTGTTACTTCTTCCTCTTGAATTTTTCCATTTATGAATATGTAGTGACCTTCTTTATCTCTTTTAATCATTTTATGTTTGAAGTTCACATTGTCTGCAAATAGAATAATTACCTCTGCTTTTTTCTGGGTTCCTGTTGCATGGAATACTGTTTTACATCCTTTGACTTTTAATCTATGAGTTTCCTTTTGGGTCAGATGTGTTTCTTGTATACAGCATATTGTAGGATCATGTTTCTTGATCCATTCTGTCAACCTATATTTTTTAATAGGTGAATCGAGGCCATTTACATTTATGGATATCATTGATTTGTACTGGTTGACTTTGCCATGTTATGTTCTGGTTGTTTCCTTCCTGCTTTGCCCCTTAATTGCTTGTCCTACCTGGTGGTTTATTTCTGTTGTAGTTATGGGGATTGTGGTCATTTTTATCTCTGTCTAGTGTGTCTTTCAATACTCTTTCTAGGGTTGATTTGGTGGACGTGAATTTCTTCAGCTGTTCTTTGTCATGGAACTATCTTGTCTCTCCATTACATTTAAATGAAAATGTTGCTTGGTACATCAGTCTGGTTGAAAGTTGTTATCTTTCAGGGCTTGAAATGTCTCACTCCAAGCTAGTCTTGACTTGACTTGAGGGTTTGTGCTGAAAAGTCTGCTGTGATTTTAATGGGCATTCCTTTATAGGTGAGTTGTGTCTTTTCTCTGACAGCTTTTAGTATTGTTTTTACACTGTATGTCTGAGATCTTAATTATTATGTGTCTGTGTGTAGAATTATGTTGGTTGTGACTGTTTGGCATCCTATATGCCTCATTTATCTGCATATCAGCTTTTTCCCCCATGTTTGGGAAATTTTCTGCTATTCCTTCTGTGAATTTTTTATTTATGTCATTTGCATTAACTCTTGTGTCTTCACTAATGCCTATTAATCTTATATTGTTGCTCTTGGCATCATCATGAAGCTTCTGGATTGTCATTTCATGCTGCTTTGTTAATTTTAAAAGTTCTATCCTTTCATGATCACTAATTATGATCCTGTCCTCAAGGTCTGAAATCCTATCCTCAGTTTCATTTAAATGATTTTACACACTTTGAATAGAATATTTTGCCTCTTGAACGTCTCTTCGAGTTTGTTTCATGAATTCTGCTTGTTTTTTATATTGTTCATTCAAGGTTTCAATCAGTTTCCCATGCTCCTGTACTTTTTTCTTGATTTCTTCTTTAGCTGCACTCAGCAACTCCTTTACTAAGGTTGTTATTTCTGTCTTTATATGGGAGAATACTTCTAATCTGATTTCCTCTAGAGCCTCATGATGTTGTTTTTTTTATTTCACTCACTATCTTTTCAGAGATTTCTGGTGTATTACTTTTTAAGTCCTCTATTTCAATGTCTCCTGTACTTGCTCCTGGTGGACTATATGTTTGAGATTGTATTTTTCTTTTCATTTTGCCATTTTCCCATTTCAAGTTAATGTTTGGTCCTTCAATCCCACTAGTGTCAACTGTTGGTAGGTGGTATCTTGGGGTCCTAATGTAAGGTTGATGTTGGCTCAATTGTTGGGTCCCATAATGAATAGGTTGGCCAGTCACCTGACTTCCTGCTGCAGGGTCTGTTGGGTGAGTCCTATATTCTTCCTGGGCTGACAAGCCTAGTAGTGTTGTTGTAGGTCAACTTTTAGTTCCTGCTATTACTTTATCTTGAGGTTATACCAGGTCATCAAATATCCCTGTCTATAGTGTTTGTGTCAGCTGAGGCTATACTGTGTCCCTATTGTGTGCCTGTGTCTCATAAGCCCTTTTGATTTTCTTCAAGTTGGGGGAGTCCATCTTGACATACTCCTCACTCTGCCTATTGTTTTCTCTGTGTAGGAAGGAGTCACCCACACTTTTGCCAGACTCACCAAGGTCTTACAGTTAGTTGGAGGGAGCTTTACTACTGGCCCTATTTACCCACAGTACACCTCTATTTTAGGGGCATACTCACCACACTGACTGGAGCCTTCTGAGATCTTCTGTTTGGGTGAGGCAGTCACTGAATCTCCCTTCAAGCTAGCACAGTTAATCCGCTGTAGTCCAAGGTTCTGGGAGAAAGGGTGGGAGCTGAAGATCCACAGCAGTACTAGGTCCAGGAGGTAGGGGGTGTCCCTGAGGGGTTGGCAGATGTCCTGGGTCCGGGCATCCACTGGGTGCAGGCCATGGTCCCAGGGCAGTGTGGCACTCCTCAGTACTAGCTGGAGTCATGCCTATTTCCAGGTTTTGAGTAATGTTTTAAAGTTTCCTTGGTGCACTGGGAATCATCTGGCCCACTTTTGGCTCCCGGGGCAGATTGCTGGCAACTGCTGGCCACTTGGAGCTTGCTGGGTGTGGGCCAGTTGGGCCTGAGGGGACTCCGTGTGTCTTCTGGTGATTTCAGCCACAGGGGGTGGTCTTACTGTCTGGGAACAAAGTTCTAAATTTTCCCTGTGCACTGGGATTCCACTGGAGCACCAGTCAGGGCCTGGGGCTGGATTCCAGGCCCTGCTCGCTGCTTGGAGTTCGCTAGGCATGGCCTAGTTAGGCCCACCAACACCTCTAGTGCATCCTAGGGTGATCTCAGATGCAAGGTGCCATCTCACTTCCTGGGAGTGAAGTTCCAAGTTTTCCCCATGCGCTGGGATTCCAACAGAGCATGGGGTCAGGGCCTGGGGCTGGATTCCAGCCCTGCTCCCTGCTTGGAGTTTGCTGGCCATGGCCAGAATAATTCTTATTTTTATTTCTCAGTATGCCCCTGATATTTGTACAAAACTACAAAAAGCTAAACTTGGCCCTCAAACCCCACAAGGAGAGCTTCTTAATATGGCTTTTTGTGTTTTCAACAACAGAAATAAAACCCAAAAAGAAAAACAAGAGGCACAAAAAAACTATGCCAAATATCAATCTGATCTTTTAGCAGTGGCTCTTGGGGTTCCTAAGACAGGTAAACCAAGACAAGGTGGAGCTGCCTGAGCCTCTCCCAGACCATGCTTCAAGTGCAACAAAGAAGGACACTGGGCAAGAGAATGCCCCAATCCACAACTTCCTCTGGAGCCCTGCCCCCTTTGTGATCTCAAGGTCCATTGGAAGAGTGACTATCCTAGCCACCAGTGAGTAGGTAAGCCATCCTCTAATTCCTTTGCCTCACAGGAGATCTTGTCACCACCAGATTCATTGCTGGCTGATCTACTTGGACATGCTGCTGAAGAAGATTGATGGGGCTTGGGATCCATGGCCCCCATTAAGATATCCTTCTCAGAGCCCCAAGTCTCACTGGAGGTCTCAGGTAAGACATTCTCTATACTTGTAGACATGGCAGCAATGAATAGTTTTCTTTCTAAGTTTACATTATATTAAATTCTCAGTCTTTGTAGTGCATGTCAACAGCCAACCTACACAGCCTCTTCAAGCAGGACCCATTCCATGCAGGTTCCAAACTCTCTTCTTCACCCATAGCTTTCTGATAATACCAATATGTCTCACACCCCTTTTAGGTAAAGATCTTCCTCAAAAGCTTAACTTGTCCTTTACCTATTCCCTCCTCACAGCTCTCATCCTCCAAACACACTTCACAAAACTTATTCCAAAACTACATCAATCTTGGCCTCAACTTCTTCCCCTAGCTCTAGCCAAGCTTAAAAAACTTCCTTAGGCTTCTATCTTTTAAAATCATTGCTGACTACATCCCAATCCTCTTTTTCTTCTGAAATTTGTTACAGCAACATGCCAATCTCTGTCTTCCCCAGCCCTCTGATGGGACCAAACCAGATCCTCCCAAATCCCCAGGAGACCTAATTTATCTTATACCTTCTAAATCCACAGGACTGCAACCACCTGGTCTTCCTTGCAACTCTGGTGGCAGTCAAGGTTGCTAGACTGCCATCCTGGTTCCACATCACTCAAAGTGGCCCCCTAACCCTAACTCCCTTGACTCTAAACTTCCTAAGAGGTTATCACATCTCCTATCACCCAGCCATCTCCATCTCACCAAGGGCCCATAGCCACAACTTTCAGACTAACACATATTTTGTTATCCTATCTGGTTACTGATCCCTAACATTCTATTAGTCCCTTTTTTTCACTATAGGATTGTGGACAATCTTTCCTAAAGACTTCCACATTATACATAAAATCACTTTCATACTGTTTTACATAACAACTATCTTAGTTCTTTCCACCCTCAAGTGTTTAGTTAAATATGAGATCCCTCTGGGACTGGGTTCTTATCTTACTTACAGTGACACAGTCACAGCCCTCCCCACCCCTAGTCTATAATTTCCCAAACATGACTCAACTGTCAGTCCTTATATCTCTCATGCTTCCCATTCTCTCCAGCTCAACCCTTAGACCAAAAATAAGTCCTACTTACACTTTTACTTTTACCTTTTCATACAGGAGAATAATTGTCTACCGTAACTTCACCCCTCCCAACTCCACACTCATTTTTCCCTACTGTCACCTTAGACCTTGTGCCCAAACCTGGGGTAAGGGAAAACCTAACCAAAATGAAGTAATTTGCCAATCTGTCAGTTAAACAATAGATATTCTTCCTCACCATGGTCTTGGTGGAGCAACACATTCAGATCATGGCCACCTTTCCTTCTACCTCTCCTGGGTCCTTTAATTATGATAGTGACCTGCTTTTTCATAGCATCTTGCCTTTTTATTTCTCCAATCAAGGATGCAAATGTTCATGAATGATGAACTACTCATTCTGGCTGAAACAACCTGGTGCCAGATTCTATGTGGCCATCAACCATCACCCCATCAACCCTCATGATCCCCAACATGATGCCTTCATCCAGCAGGAAGTAGTCAGAGAGACACATTGCCCTCTCCTAACACCAGAAATGTAGGTATGAAAGTTTTCTACTTTAGTATAAATTACTGGACATTATGGCAGTGGTCTAACATGGTGGAAGGCCAAAGCAAAAACAACATTTACCTTGATGACCACTTTTTTCTCTTTTCCCTTTAGCCCTGATTATAACTTTCTTTTTCCCATGTGTACAAATAGAATTTCAATTAGTTTCTCATGTGTCATCAATGCCCACCCCAAGTGCTGCTTTTGGTGAGAGGTCATAAAACCTCCTGCCATGTTTGTCTCTGGCAGAGGAGAATGTCCAGCCCCACAAGTGGTGTGTTCCTTTCCACATCCTCAAAAAGGCAACTTTTTCTTTCCTTTTGCTTCTCTATTGCATCATAAAATCCTAACAAATGCCATTTAAAATTTTTAAAATTCTAATAAAAATGGAAATACTGTAATAGAAAGATAACACAATCAAATAAAGGCTAAAAAGAGTCCTTTGGGAAGATCTTCACACTGGAAAAAACACCCAGTCCAGTGCTAATTTGGGGTCCAGAGTATGCTTATGTTTTTCCAGGAAATGCTAAATGGTCTTTCTGAGTGCCAGTGTGTGATGTCTGGTTGCATCATGAACCCAAACCCAGAAAAGGAGCTGGTACCACCTCTTAAGAAACAGATACTCAGCTGTCTCACAGTGATGCCTCAGAAACCATGCTACAACTGATAGACAAGAATAGCGCTAGACCAGACCTGAAGCCAACTGAAGGAAATGACACAGGATACCCAGGAGATGGTAGCCAAAAACAAGAACCAAAGGTCTTAATAGATAAGAGTATATAAAGATGAACAAACTGAAAGTTTAAAGAAGGAGACACAAAAAGTTACTAGTACTCTTAAGAAAAAATACAAAAATACATGTTAATTAAAGATTTTATCTTTTCTAAATCCTTTTATATGAGTCTCTGCTAATGAATATAACTAGTAAATTTATAGTTATAAACTCTAAATTTGTAAAAGATTATTGTAATTCAATTTGGCTAAAATATATTTGAGTGCACTCTGATTTTGTAAGAAGTTTGTTAGTCTTGCCTGTATATCTGCTATCTGTCCAGTCTGTTTGTAAGCTGTTGTTGGGAGTCACTGATCATTCACATGTACAGAGCCAGAAGCACAGGTGTTCATACAGAAGAGCTCAAGTGGCATGGAGCACCTGAGGGCATTGGGTGCTGGAGATGAACAGGTGTTCTAACCCTGTTCCAGCCCCAAGAACACAGGGTGTAAAAAGTGAGCTAGTTTAGCAAAGGGGAATGATACAAATGTTTAAATAGCTCCCCAGTAACTTTGAGAGTTCTCACAGAGACCAACAAGCTGTGTACTTGTTTCTGTATTCCATAGCAATCTGTACAGATTGTCTGTCCATGTTTGTCCATTTGTCCATTCTGTGAACAGCTGTTCTTTTTATTTTGAGCTCAAAATTTTTCTATTTTCCTTTTTCTTTTGTGTTTTTGGATCATTTGATCAAAGGTTTGTTTGAGTTTTACAAAGCATGCTTCCACCTGGGTTGCCAGTTGGTCCAAATGACACAAAGCTTGGTTATGTAAATGTAATATATATTGTTGTTTATTACTGACTTGAGAGTCTCTTATTGTTTAAAAATTAATGGGTTAAATGTTATGACTCAGTTTTTCATAAGTCATCAACAAATTATTAAGAGGAGTAAACAAAATTCCATAAGGTTGGAATTATTGGACAGGATGCCAATTGATGAATAAAAAAGCAGCTGCCTGGTAACATGTTTAAGCAGTTCTTGTTCAATGATCAGAGGTCCCAATGCTCTCCATAGCCTTATGGGACACACGACAATTAAAGTAACAAAAAATATTATGGTAATATGTTCATATTGGCCTTTGTCAAAATAATAACACAATAAGGTTTTTGAATTTAAGAAACCCATATGAAAGATTCATATGGATATGATAGACTATTATTAGCCTTATGGTATATTCACGTATTCGTGCCTCCAGATGTACAGGTCTTCCAAAATGCAAAATAGGCATTATTTATGGTGACAAAATTTTGTTTCAGATTCAGACCTCTGCCTTTAACAAAAACTTATAAGATGTACATCCCACTTGTCAACAAGTTAGCTAAAAACTTTTGTTTATTAGATAGGGATGATTAACCAAAAAGGGGGTATCATATGTCAAAAATGCAAATTTAAGTGTATTACAAAATGTCATCATGATTGTCATGTTATATAATATTAGATATCATTTTGATTTCTGATATTCTGTGTAAAATATATAACTGTTAACATTCTATAGGCATTCAAATATTAAAACATTCATGGTTAATAGGAAATAACAGTTTCATTTAAAGCTTTAAGAAGATTGATAGTTTAGGTAAGATGATAATGTTAAGCTTACTGCTTCTACCACACTGTACTATAATCAATGTTTTTTTCTGGATGTTCAACTGAGGTTAGAGACCAAAAATTAGAAAGATAGATGGGCTAAGAGGATGAGCAATATTTTGGCCCTAGCTCTCCAAAGTCAATGAGAACCCAGGACATTAGAGAATGTATGCTGTGTCATCCTATGCTCAGTGAGTCCCTGGTATGATCAAGAAGATCATGAGACAACAAAGAAAACATCGATGTAAACATCGATGTGGTATGCCTAAGGAGAGTCACCAGAAGAAAAAAAATCTCTCAAGCTTTCATGGAAAGCAACTAGGTCAAGCAATAGCCATGACTCTTCCAGATGGTAGACACTGACAGAGGAGCTAAGAAGTGCTATGCATGGTTCCAAGGTAATTCTGGAGGACACTTAACTGACCTTGAGAACAGATAGCGAGGGACTAATCAAATTTAATTAGGTCTCACCTTAACTTGGTGTTGAATATCCTTCAGAAAAGTACAATTTCAAGAGGTTTAATACAATTCCCTAAATGCATTAGCTATAAAAGAAGCTCAAATAACTAACACTTTCTGACAGTTGTTGGCTACACTGGTAACTGTCTACTGTTACAGATTAACAGACTATACAAGATTTAAACTGTGGGAGTTCTCACAAAACAGCTCCTCCAGCTGCAACAGACTACTCATCCTGTGCAACAACAAAACAAAAGAGAGGGATATGTTGGGAGCTGTTGAAGCTAGAAATTGACCACAAGTGCAAGTCTGGGGCATGGCCTTCCCAAGAACAAAAAGTGCCCAGTGCAAGCCATGTAAAAAAGCTGCTTCACCCCAGAGAACACCTAGCCCCACCCCACAAAATCTGAACACTGGGTTGCTAGAAGAATAGGGCTTCATGTGACACTAAGTTGCTAAAAGGTATAAATGAATCCCCTTGTGGTAAAAGGCCAGTTCCTTTCCTCCCATCAGGAGATTAAGGGCTCCAACTGACCCCAGTTTTATCTCTTGTTTATTTTCTCATCTGCTCATGGTCCTTCACCCAAAGAATCTCAAGGGCCTCATGGGTCATGGCACATACCATCATCCATACTTTACAAACCTTCACCATGAGTTGTGGGCAAAGAAATAGAAAGATATGACATTGGCAGTGGTTCTACCAACCCAAAAATCAAATATAAACAACATGTGTCTAGGAAGTACATTCAGTTATTCTCTTACTGTTAATACAATAGTGCAATGTATTGGAGTTATACTTAAACAGATTTATTGATTATAATTATTTAAATCATGCCTTACAATATAGTTCCTTTATAAAATTCCTATAAAGAAACAAATAAATAATGTTCATAATCAAATAATTAAAATGTTAGAAATATGAAAAGTAAACAGTAAGTGATTTCTGTAACTCAACTGCCTGGGATTTTGTTCATGTTACAATCAATAGGTTGCTAATAGAGGAGAAAGCACTAACTTTGTGGCACCACATCAATGAAAAGCTTATGAAAATCCCTTACGATAGTCTATTATGAAATGTTAAGGGGATTAAAAGATTATTTTTAAATGTTAGATAAAGTTTTAAGATTTCCTTAGGAACTTCAGTCTCATAGTGGATAATATGGAAAAGATAAAATTAACACAAAGAAAATGTCACTATTACTTAAATAGTGATGCTTATTTTCAATTGCATGTAACTTAATTCTCTTGGTATTTTAGATTTGATACATTTTACCCAGGCTAATTGAATTTATAACACAGATTAGAAAATGCTTGTTCTTTTTGAAATAGTCTCATTGTTCTGATTACTTTTTCAATAACACTTTGCTGGTTTTTTAATTTATGCCAAAATTAAGATGCAAAAAAAAAAGGAAAAGAATGTGGTCTCAGAAATCCTATAATCTGTGAAGGAATCCATATAAAATCATGCATAAAAGTCTCAGACTCTTGTTCATATACATACTGACAAATGCAAAGATATACTAAGTATATGCTTCTTTACATAATATTTTTTAAATTTTTACTTTAAAATAGCTTACATATTGAACTAGATAATTCATGGTTAATTTTGAAAAATAGAAAACACTGAATGACTGTTTAAGATTATACGGCCTTAAGTTTGGTTTTATATATTATTTTGTCCATTCAAGGCAATGGCTATGAATAGTTATGAACTCTCAATTTTCAGTCAGACAACTCTAACATTTTATGAAAAAGTAATACACTACTATGACAAAAAAGCAGACATGAACAACTTAAAGGAAGAAAAGTTTGCTTTGGTTTATGATTTTAGAGATTTCAGTTTACAGTGAGTTGCTTTATTGGACTATGGTAAGGCAGAATATCACGGCAGGAAAAGAAATTGAAACAAAGTGGCTAGTCTCACACACACAACAGGAGATAGACAGGGCCTGTGCAGGGAAGGGACCAGGACAAGACATAACCTTCCAGGGTACACCCTCAACAGTCTACTCCTTTCAACTATTTCCCACATCACAACTTCTACACCTTTTAATAGCCTATCACATTATGAATTCATCAAAAGATTAATCCACTGGTCTGAATCAGAGCCCTTATGATCAAATCACTTCCCAAAAGCTTCATTTCTGAATATTGATGCATTGGGGAGCAAGCCTTCAACATATGAGTCTTTACGGGTTGTTCTAGGCCTAAATCATAACAATCGTTTTTTGCTTGGAAATTTAAACACTTGATCTTAAAGTACTATATACATCTTGAGCTCCTAATAGTAAATGTGCACTTTAAATAATTGAATTTATGTTAGACATTAATTAAAACATACATTGTTCTCCTTTTAAAGGTTACACATTGCTTTAAGTATTATGCATATAATATGAATATAAAATAATTGAAAAATACAGCCTCTCAGGAAGCTGGAATTGAGACACTTTAAAAAACAACTTGGTGAAGAAAACAAAAAGAAGGAGGTCTCTAGGAATCTGGAAGAAAGTAACAGGAAAACTAAAAACTGCAGAAAAGCTAAAGAAACAGCACAAAGCAGAGAAAAGAATGAAATAATGATTGCTAACCCTGGCTCCCAGGGAAGGGGATCTACCCCACTAACACAAAAAATTTGACCTCTACAGGAAAATACTGAAGGATGGTACTCCACCAACATGTGACAGGCCAGTGGTGAGTAGGTGCCCTGACACTGCTCCATCCCATTTACCATGATTGCTCTTTCTACACAGAACTTCCACATCAGGGAGGAAAAAAGAAAAGATAGGAAAAAACATTTTGACAGCTACTTCACCTATTTGCATATTGAGTCTGCCCTTACCAAAGCCCCACAAGGTATATAAATCACATATTTTTAAAATGACATATAAGAAATTATCAATGTGGGTTGAGAATTGTTAATTTGAAAATATGAAAATTGAAAAGCTAAAAATTCCAAAACATTGGGTTTTAAAAATTTTTTTCTAGTGCTGGACATTGACCCCAAGGGCATCATGTGTGTGAGGCAAGCACTGTACCACTGAGCTACATGCTCAGACCTTGAACCCAAAGCTTTTGAGGATCAGTATGACACTACATGTGGAAAATCCTTTCCTATTTTTTTTTTTGAATGGTGGCAGTCAAAACATTGGTGCATTAAAAACACTGTATAAAATTACCTTTTGGGTATGTGTATAAGGTACATATAAAACATAAATTAATTTTGATATTATACTGGGGTCCTCCCAATGCCTCATCTCATTATGTTCATGCAACTTGCCAAAATCTAAAATAATAATAATAATAATTAACCTGAAATGCTTCCAATTCCAAGCATTTTGGGTAAGGGACATTCCACCTCTAGAGCTATCCTTGGAGAAGAAACTGGATTTGGGGGGGATGATGGGTGATTCATTTTAACTTCATGCCTTTGAAAAGATTTGCATTCTTTATATGAGCACATTTTTACCCATTTTTAAAAATTACAGACGCAGACTTTGGTTTAAAGTGATTCTTCCATAAAAGTAACCAGGGCTCCATAGAAAAATGCCCAACTCCAGCACTAGGCAAGAAATACATAAAGTGAATCTGGGGCACTTGTGTCAGCAGCAAACAGGAGCAAACCTGAAGGAGGGCTCAGAGACCAACCTATAGAGTTATAAAGTTAAAGAATTAAGAATGCCTGGGAGTCTACACTGATTCAAATAAATGTCTGAGAAGAGACAAGTTTTCTTATAGAATTCCAAGTAATTTATATAGATACTTTCCCATAAAGGAGGTAACATTTAATTTCTGCTCTCCGTGCGTGCGCTGGATGTAAGAACGTACTACCAAAGAAGAGAACAGAAATTTAAAGTAGTAGTTTTGCTATAGAGAAACCTAGAGACAGCATCTCAGTCAAGCAAGGAAGACAGGTGTCACCAGTGATGTCATGTGGATGACATGTCCCCATGTGATGTAGAGACCCCTGTCTTCCACAGGATCCTCCCTTAAAAACCTACATTGCAGGATCATAAAAAAAATCACAGACCCAGATGGGAAGATGCCTAGCCAGTGGGACTCCTCTAAAAAGACTAGGCCTTAAAAAGCAGAGGGACAATAAACTATCGCAGCTTAAAGAATGAGGATCAAGCAAAAATAAATGCAAAATGATATCCTGGGTTAGTACTTGAAACAAACAAAACACATTTATAAGAAAATTGGTGAAACCCACGTAAAGGGTGTAATGAGTTAATAGGGAAAAAAGAGATGTTCTTAAGTTCAAACATAAGTGTAAAGCCAAGTTCAATAAAATAGTTGATAAATATAATATGGTGTGGTAAATGTTATGATAGATATTCACACATTTAGGATAACACAAATAAGTAACAAATTCTTCATAGGAGAGATGGAATCTATAAAATATGCATGGAGCTTATAGTAAATGAGCTGAGCCTGAGAAGATGTCTAGGCATACACTGTGAAGAGGCTAAGGAGTAACATACATGTAGGAAGAAGAAATTGCAGGAACAACAGCATAAAAGTGCAAAATATGTATATGTATAAGAATACTGAGCAGTCAGAGATCTGGAGCATTTTAAGTGGAGCATTTTAAGCACAAGTGGCATCAGATGAGCCTGGAAAAACAAAAATAAAAAATATTTAGTGGAAGGACTGTTGAAAGTCTTATCTACTATGCCAAGTTGGTAGACATTATACCAGGTACAGAGGAGCATTTTTCAATGCAAAAAATCAGGTAACTTACTTCATAGTTTCCAAGGTTGCAATTTTTATATTTTACCACTGAAGAAATCAAAATATTCTTTAATTAATAGTAGCTTAAATGGTAGATAGTTATCAATGTCTGTACATAAATGAAATTGGTGAGTAAAAGCACAAGCTAAAAGGTGTTTTAGGCATCGTCATTTTCTAATGGTATGATTGGAGAAGATTCAGAAAAAAGCATCTCAGAAACCTCAATGATTCTTGAATTGATTTTAAGGTCATTTTTCCTGTCTTAGACATTAGGTCCTAGCTTCTCTTAAAATAGCTGATCAGTTTCTTTGCCAGTTAGGTATTTGACCATACCTTTTGTGTTCTCTGCTGAATGTGTCATTATGTAAATGCTGATAGGCTAAAATAATTTCAAACTTTTAGTTTGTTTCCCTTTGGTCAATAATTTCTTTTCTTTTTTTTTTTTTTTTTTGGTCTTTTTGAGACAGGGTCTCGCTATGCAGTTCAAGCTGGCCTTGAGCTCACTTTGTAGCCCCGCCTGGTCTTGAACTCACAACGATCCTCCTGCCTCAGCCTCCTGAGTGCTGGGATTACAGGCGTGAGTCACCACACCCAGCTAATAATTTCATTTTTAAAACATTTCTCATATTGCTTTTTATTAGGAGTAGTCAAAAAGACTGAAGCCACAGTTTGCTTAAGTATTTACTTAGCCAAATGTTCAAGTTTATTTTTTACAAATTCTATGTTCCACCAATTGTAAAACATGAACACAATTCAGACAAGTTATTTACCACTTTATAACAAGCATAGTTGTTATGGCACGTATCTAGATGTCCCCCAAAGCCTCATGCTCTCATAGGTGTGGGAGATGGCTGGATCATGGTTGAATGATACTTGATTAAGGGCATGATAACTGGTTTAGTCCTCTAATTAGATTAGTATGATTCTTGGTGTGTTCGAATGGGTATACTGAAGCAAAAAGACCCACCCTGGATGTGAGTGGTACCAGTCAATGGACTTGTAGTCTAGATGGAACAAAAAGGGAATGAAAGAAGGAAGGCTACTGCTTGTTGCTTCCCACTTCCTGTCTGCCATGCCGTGGGCTGTTTTTCCTCTGCTCTATCCCTCTGATGATGCCCTGCCTTGGAGCCAGCTATGATCTGAAACCTCTACAAACTCTAAGACAAAACAAACATTTTCTACTTTAACTTGAGCGTGTTAACTTGAGCATATGGTCCCAGCAAAGAGAAAGTAACTGACACTAGTTTTCTTTCATTGTCCAACATGTTCCTTACTTCCATCTGAGACCTTATCAGAATGTCCTTTACAATCCATATTTAAACCAACTTTTTTCTCTGAATTAGTAAATATATATCAACATTGAGGCTTTCTCCTATTTTTCTTTCTGAATCTTCACCAGAGTCATCTTTAATAGTTTGTTCATGACTATGTAGATTTTTCTTAGTATGACTCTTAAAATTGTTCCATTAAGTATTTATAAAACTGTTTACACATTTCACACATTATTTGATACCACATAACCACCACTTTTTGTTGCCAATTTTCTATCTTAGTCAACTTGAATGACTATAAAAATATTATAACTGGGTGGCTAAAAAACTAGAGGAATTTATGTCCTACAATTCCGGGGGCTGAGATGACCAAGATCAAGGCATCGACATATTCAGGGTCTGGGTAAGTCTTGTTTCCTAGTTCATAAACAACTGTCTGTGTGCTGGATCCTCATGTAGTGGAATGGATGAGGGTTCCTTTTGGGGTTTTTTTTGAAATGTATTAATCCAATTCATAAGCATTTTACACTCACCTTATCATGTATCAAAGGCCCTACTGCTGTCAAGGTAGGTGAAGATTTTAATGTATGAATTTTGGAAGATACAAATGTTTCAGTCAAAAGCAATATTACATGGAAAAATGTGTATCAATGACCCTGAATTGAACAGTGATTTAGGAAAATTACTATGGGTGGAAACATTTTAAAATTTGCTTAATCTGTTTCATTTTATTGTGGATGCAAAAAGCGAGATATCAACATATGTCTAAGTCATTACAAATGAATTTTTAAAATAACTATAAAATAAAGTTTCTAGAAATAAAGCATATAATCATTCAATATAGCAGTTTTTATTATTATTGGTAGATGAAATAATGGCACCATTATTATTTTAATGGTATTTGATATGCACTGAATGTTTGTAGACCATCATTCTTATGTTGAAACTATACCCCATGTGATTGTAATTAGAGATTGGGCTTTTGAGAGCTAAGTAGGTTATTAAGATATAATCCTAATAATGAGGTTAATAACCTTAGAAAAAGGTGCTGCAGAGAGCATGCTTCTCTTTTCTGCTATTCATTATATAAGACTACAAAGAGATGGTGTCCTTTTGAAAACCAGGAAACAGATATAAAACCAATGTCTTTCACCAGATATAAAACCAATGTCTCCTTGATCTAAGATTTCCCAATTTCTAAAACTGAAATAAATATTTGCTGTTTAATTCACCAAGAATATAGGAATTTGTTATAGTGGCCCAAATTAATTAAGATAGTGTTATACATTCAATTTGTGTTTTGGAAATACAGTTCTTGATAATATTGCAGAATTGCTAAAAATGCAGAGAAATTAGGAGCAGGACAATCAGTGAGAAACCTACTATAAAATGTATATAAATAATGGCAAGAATGTCACTAGGATACAATGTAAAAATAAGATGGATATAAGAAGCTTTCTGGAAAAATAAAGGCAAAGAATTGATAATGCCATATATATATATATATGCTTTGTTTTTTTATTTTAGAAATCAAGACAGAAAAAAAAGGTAGAAACCATACAAAATTTCAAAAAATAGTAGAAAATTAACACTCATATATTACATATTGAAAAATTTAAAAAGAATATATATATATATATCATATTGATATCTTAAAAGTAGTTGCTCAGGTTACAAGATTTAGACATAAAAATGATGACACAAACAATGAAAGCACAAACTGTTCTTTTTGATGAACTAACAGATATGAGTAATATAGTTATCTATCTTGTACCTATATACATATCATCTTTTCCTTGTCTTTTTTCTCCTTTCTCTGACCCCAGTTGTTCTTTCCTTTTATACATATGCTTTGGATGATGGTAATATACTCAATCAGCTGCAGTTTCTCCCTACTTGATATCCCTGTCCTCTCCTTTCCCCTTTTACTTCTGATATTTTCATCATTCTACTTTACATTGTAGGAATATGTATCACCTACCTCACACCACTAGATTGCAGTTCTTTGCAAATAGAGGTAATATCTTTTGTATCTGCAATGAATAGGTTGATGACACAAACATCGTTCTCCGTGCATTGATCCTCAAATATCTAACTAGTGTTTTGTATGCAAGACTCCATTGATTCTGTACAAGTTTCCTATATTTCTAAGGAGCATCTATAACTGGCTAAATATTGCAACAGATGGTATGGCATTATAGAGAAATTTTTATTAGTAACAATACATTACAAGGCATTACTACTTAAGCTAAATTTATTGAAGATGTCACCAAGACCTGTAGAATCCTGCTAAATAGTTGTAAATAGCTAAATACAGCTTAATTCTTAAAGCTATTTACACATTTCAAGTGAAATTTATGATATAAATAAAGAAAAGCCCATAAGGATTTTACATTAATTCTCTAAAGTTTTCTGCATTCTATGAGTGGTAGATAACAGTCATATAACTGGGCTGGAAACAATTAGAAAAAATAATCAATTCTTCTTGAGTTGACATATTGAACAGACTTATTGTTGAAAAGAACAAAGATATTTAAGATGGTGTATAGCTAGTATGAAATTGTATAACATCAATTTTTATTACTATATATATATATATATATATATAGTGACAATGTATCCAGATGGTAAAATTACAATACACCTGAAGAGTACTAAAAATATAAGAATTTAATGAGACAGTATGAATAAATACATCCAGAAAAGCAATGAAGATAAATAGCTACTTATAATAGAAATTGTTTTATTGTTTGCATGGGAATGAGAAAAATGATTGTTCTTTCAAGCAAACTGTCATTATTCTTTTGCTTTTCTCTACAACATTGCTGCTACAGAAAGATATATCCACTTTTAGCTACAGACTAGTACAGATGATGTAACTCTTCAGGGTATGAGAAAACCAATAGTATCTGTATCATTGTCTTTAGAATTAGGGTATTTCAGCATTATTATTTCAAGTTTCATCTTTGAGCAAAACTTCATTTCAAAATAAAATGTTCACTTTCCACTTTAAAACAAGAGAATTACAAGATTACTTATTTGTGACCTGTCAACCTCAAAAAAAATGAAAGTGGTTGATAATTTTTACATTACAGACCTAAAATGCACAATACTTTAGAGACTGCTAAAAAATATTGAGATTTGAAGACATAGTGTAATTTCTAAACTTGGTTATATAATTTTCTATCTGTGCAATCCATAGAAAATCTCGGTGTTCTTACCTGTAATATAATCACCTGACTAGGTGATTTCTAAAAGTTTTGTTCTAATGTTTCATGATTTATATATTTTAGCTTTCCTAATTTCCCCTCAAGTCTACCACTCTCCTTGTTGGACTGTCAAAACTTTAATCATATTATTTTCCTTTTTTTCCTCTTTACTATTATCAGTTCAGCTTTACTGAAGTAAAAGTAAGATAAAAACTGTATTCCAAAGTGCGATGTTATGTATTGATAGTTGGTTAGACTGTTTCTACCTCTCAGTGATCATGAGTACTGCTGTAATGCACATGGGGGTGTTAATACATCTTCTGGCTCCTATTTTCAATTCTTTTGAAAAAAATACCCTAACATAAGATTGTTAGATCATTTATTTCATACTTTATATATTGAGTTTCTCATATAAGAGAAACCATGCAATATATAAGTTTCACTTAATATTATGGTTTCAAGATGCGTCTACAAGTGTACTTTGACTGAGGACAACTGTTTCACATGTTTTATTTGTCTTTTGGCTTATTAGTTTTGTCTTCAATTTGTATATATCATGATTAACTTTATAAGGTCTTGCAACATAAATAAATCTGATGCTGGAAAAATAAATAAGAGTGGAGGGAAGAAAAAATAAAAGAAGTGAAATGTGTTATGTACATGTGCCAATTTTCTACAATGAATGTAATCATTATGTGCTACCAACACATACTAATAAAATTAAAACAGAACTAGAGTCAAAGAGCTTATAATATACATAAAAATTATTGTTAGATCATATGGAAGCACCATTTTCAATGTTCTGAAGAATCTCCACAGTTTTTAACAGTAGCTTTGACTTCAGTACCAAAAACAAAGGATGTTAATTTTGCACATCCTTGAAAACATGCAATTTTATGATTTTTTAAAAATACTGGCCACCCTAATAAAATATGAAATGATAACTCATTATCACTTCCTTGTTAAGTAGTGAGGTGGAAAATACGTTCATATAACCCTTCTTTGTCTTCTTTGGATTTTATGTCTTTCAAAAAATGTCTATTAAAATCTTTTATCCATTTTTATTTAGGTTATTTGATTTTAGTGGTTGAGCTCATAAATTATTTATATATTTTGTACACTAAACCCTGATCAGATGTATGGTACACAAATATTTTTTCACATAGCACAGGTTGCCTTTTTATTCTCCTAAATTACTTCTAGTGCTTTTTCATTCACTTATTTATATATTTATCCATTTACAGAAGAGTGGGTTTCATTCTGACATATTGATGCTGTGCATGCATATAGCATACATGGATCATTCCTCTTTATTATGTTTGTCTCTCTTTTTTTCTCATCCCCTTCCTCTTCTCTAATGATTGCCTTTTTTCTTTCATAAATCTTCCCTTTGTTTAGAATTTTTTCCTAGATTCTTTATGAGGGAAAAAATGCAATGTTAACATTCTGAATATGATTTATTTCATATAACATGGTTTTCAGTCCCATCAATTTCCTGCAAATAACATTTCATTCTTTATTGCTGAAGAATAATATACATATTAGAATATATATATTTATAAGTTTATAAATATATATAGAGAGACAGACAGACAGATGATCATAAGATTAATATAAGTTACCTTTTAACTTCTGCTAGGCCATTAGACTGCTGCACATGCATTTTAAATTTCTTCTCTAAGGGCCAGCACTGTAGTGGTTTTCTGTGACATACGACATCCTCTAGGGTCCCCCATACCAGAGTAACACCACCTTTTGAAAAAGCATCATACTATTTTTCTTTTCCTGAAGTGTGTATACATTTTTGGTTATGGATAGATAGATATAGAGAGATAGAGATAAAGACAGAGGTAGATCTGATTTTAAAAATCCATTCATCTACGGATGAACACATAGGCTTTTCCATAGCTTAGCTCTTGTGACTTGAACTGCCTGTAAGTTTTTGTGGTGCCCTACCTGTTCCTGAAACCCTCTCTCAATTCCTCCCAGGCTGTGGTTACTACCTGAGCCAATGTGTGTCCCTGCTCCCTTTGGTAGATGAGGAACATGGTTATCCCTCTGATCTATGCTGGATGTAGGGCAGAGTTTAGAGTCAGGTGTTGGACTTAATATTCATAGGTACAAGGTCTGTCTATTTCCTTTTCTTGTGGGGCATTGTCCTCAACCAAGTTGGACCAGATGGTTGTTTCTTGCCTCTGTTTTTCTGTGCCATATGGAAGCCAAATGTAGAGTCAGCTTAGAGTTGTGCATGGCCTCACATTGTACTACGCGTGCTGTGTGGGCCCATTGGTTCATGGGGGGAGGAGTTACCAATCTAGCACAGGCCTGGTTATTCATATAGGGAAGGGTCTGCCTGGTCATAGGGAAGAGTCCCTGAACATCTGGTGCAGATCTGATAGCTCCTGTGGGAGAGGGGCACTGCTAGTCCAGCTGACTTTAATTCCTTTAGGAATATACAATGGCAAAGCATACTTGGATGAAATTTTAGCTCTCTCTTCAGTTTTAAGAGGAGCCTCTATACTAATTTTCATGACAATACTCATTTAAATTCTCACCAATAATAAAGAAGTTAACCACTCCTGTATTCTTGCCAGCATTTACTGTTTTATGCGTACTTGATGATAGCCATTCTGACTGAGTTGAGATAAAAATCTCAATGTAGTTTTGATTTACATTTTCCTAATGACTAAAGACATTGAACATTATTTCACATACTCATTGGCCTTTTGTACTTTTTTTTTGAGAAGTATATGTTCAGTTAATTTGGCAGTTTACTGATTGGATTATTTGGAGCTTTTTGGTGCTGCAGTTTGAGTTCTTTATACATTCTGGGCACTAATCTTGTCAGAAGAGCAACAGTTAAAGATTTCATTCCAATTGTAGGCTATCTCTTCATCAATTTAATTGCTTCTCTTGTTATGCAGAAGCTTTTTGATGTAATTCTACTTGCTAATTCTTATTATTTCTTGTTTTCTTGGAGTCATACTCAAGAAGTCTTTGCTTATGACTTAAGTATTTCATCTGTTATCTTCTAGCAGTTTCAAAGTCGCAGTACCTAGACCTGTGGTACAACTTGCACCAGGTGAAAGACAGCAACTACATCTCATTTTAATTTTCTGCATGTGGACACCAGTTTTTGCAGCACCATTTTTAAAAGAGGCTGTCTTTTCTCCAATGTGTGTTTTTAAAACATTTGAAAAGAAAAAGATGGCCATACTTATGTGGGTTTGTTTCTATGTTCCCTATTCTAGTCCATCAGTCTATAATCTATTTCTGTTCCAGTACTATCCTCTTTTTGTTACTATGATTTTGTATTGTATAGCATTTTGAAACTGAGTAATGGGATATGTCTAGCAGTGCTCTTTTTGCTCAGAATTGCTTTGGATATTTAGGGCCTTTTGTGTTTCTACATGAATTTTGGGATTATTTTTCCCATTCTTTGAAAATTGTCATTGATAGTTTGATGGACATTACATAAATTTTTTAGAATATTTTAGGTGTTATGACCAGTGTAACACTATTAATACTGCTTTTTCATGTATATGAAAATTATTCCATCTTTTAATTTCTTCTTAAAATACTTCAGTTTCATAATTTTTATTGTACAGCTCTTTCACCTCCTTAACTAGGTTTATTGTTAAATTTTTTTAAAAAAATTGTTGTGACTGGAATTGTGCTCCTGATTTTTCTCAGGTTCATTAGTGGTGCACAGAAAAGCTAGTTATTTTTGTATCTTTAATTTTTATTTTAAAACAAAAAAAAGAATAAAAATCATGATACAGAATTTTAAAACAAAATAATAGGAGATTAACATTGGTTAATATACTGCATATTATTATCTTCAAAGTAGTTGTTCAGATTACAATATGTAGGCATGAAAAAAATGATCAATCAAACAATGAAAGCACAAACTGTTCTTTTTTGATGAACAGAGATTAGTAGTATAGTTATCTATATTGTGTGTGTGTGTGTGTGTAGTCTTTTTCCTTCTTTCTTTTCTGCTTTCCTTTAACCCAAGTTAAAGGGTAAGAAACTATATCTTTATTTTATATGCTGCCATTTTGCTGAAGTTGTTTATCAGATCTTAGAAGGCTGATGGTGGAGACTTCAGCATCTTCTAAGTACAAATCATATCATTTGTTAATAAGAATATTATTTCTTCTTTTATTGTATTCCCTTTATTTCTTTGTGTTGTCCAACTAGTCTTGTTAAAATATTACGTGCTGTATTGAATAGGAGTGAAAATAAATATTCTTGACATTCTTGACTCTATAAGAAATGCTTTCTATATTCCCTATTCAGTAAGATGTTGGTTGAGGATATGTCATATATAGTTTTAAATAAAAAGTAAAATCCATCAGTTCCTAAATACTTCACAATTTTTGCCATGAAGAGGTAGTGAATATTGTCAAAGTGTTCTTCTGCATCTATGAAATGATATGATTTTTAACCTTGATTTTATTTTTATGAGTATTACATTTGTTGATTTACATATGTTGAACTACCCTGGTATGAATCCAAATTGATCATAGTGTATGACCCATTAATGTGCTATTGGATTTACTTTGTGAGAATCTTTTTTTTTAATTTTTTATTTAAAGGGATAAAACAGAAAAAGGAGAGAAATATTATAGAATTTCAAAAAAAACAGTAAGAAATCACTAGCTGATAAATTACATATTGCTCTTTTAGAAATAGTTGTTCAAGCTACAAAATTAAAGCTCACAAAATGGACACTCAAGCAGTGAGACTGCAAACAGATCTGTTCAACAATCAAACAAGAACTAAGAAATATGGGTAACAATCCTGCACACATAAATATACATGCAGTTATATCTTTTATAACACTTCCTATTTTCTTTTTTACAATAGCAATTATACATTTTTTATTTAAAGAGAAAAAAACAGGAAAAAGTAGAAATACTACAGAATTTCAAGAAAAGAAGATAAACAGTAAGAAATCACTAGTTGATACATTACATATTGTTCTTTTAGAAATAGTTATTCAAGTTACAGAATTAAAGCACACAAAGTGGACACTAAAGCAATGAGAGTGCAAACAGTTCTGTTCAACAATCCAACAAGAACCTAGAAATATGGTCATCAATCCCATACGTCTAAACATACATGCATGTATATTTTTCATAGTGCTTCCTATTTCTTTTTTTACAATAGCAATTATACATCTTTAAAATTTTATTTAAAGAAAAGAAAAAAAAGGAAAACATAAAAAGGGTAGCAACAATACAGAATTATAAAAGAAAGAAAGAAAAAGGAGAATGAGAAAAAGCCCCACTAAGAAATCAGTAATTTATCAATTACATGCTGTCATCCTGGATGTAGTTGTTCAAGTTACAAAGTTAAAGGGTACATAGTAAATATTCAAACAGTCAGACTACAAACAGTTCTGCTCAAAGATCCAACAAAGATTCAGCAATATGGTCATCTATTTTACACACTCAAACATATATGTAGTTATATTCCTTAGAGCACTTTTTCTCTCTTTTTTCCAATAGCAATTAAACATTTTGGTTTTATTACTCTTGTAGTTCTTATTTACTTTTTACACTAGAGACACAATATGACATTTATAAATATGATTCTTATTTATTTCACTAATGAGGATAATCTCAAGTTGTCTCCATTTGCCTATGAAGGCCTCAAGGTAATCCTTTTTTGTAGCTGAGTAATATTCCATTGTATAAAAATGCCACATCTTTTTCATCTACTCTGCAGTTGATGGGCATCTTGGTTGTTTCCAGGATTTAGCTATCACAAATTGTGCCACTATGAACATGGGTGCACATATGTCACTGTGATATGAACTTTTCAGTTCTTTGGGGAAAATACCCAGGAGGGGGATAGCTGGATTGAACGGGGCTTCCAATCCTAGTCTTCTCCATATGGATTTCCATGTACTGGCTCGACTTTGCCATGTTATGTTCCAGTTGTTTCTTTTTGCTTTTCCTCTTATTTAATTGCTTATCCCACCTGGTGGTTTCTTTCTGTTGTTTTGGGGATTGTGGTCATTTTTATCTCTGTCTAATATGTCTTTTAGTACTCTTTCTAGGGTTGGTTTGGTGGACATGAATTTCTTCAGTTGTTCTTTGTCATGGAAGTATCTTGTTTCTCCATTAAATTTGAATGAAAGTTTTCTGGGTACATCAGTCTGGGTTGAAGGTTGTTTTCTTTCAGGGCTTGAAATACCTCACTTCAAGCTCTTCTTGAAATATGGTCATCAATCCCATTTCTTGACTTGAGGGTTTGTGCTGAAAAGTCTGCCGTGATTCTAATGGGCTTTCCTTGATAGGTGAGTTGTGTCTTTTCTCTGGCAGCTTTTAATATTCTGTTTTTATGCTGTATGTCTGAGATCTTAATTATTATGTGTCTGGGTGTGGATTTATGTTGATTGTGACTGTTTGGTATTCTATATGCCTCACTTATCTTCATATCAGATTCTTTCCCCATGTTTGGGAAATTTTCTGCTATTATTTACATAAATACTTTACGTATGTCATTTGCCTGGACTCCTGTATCTTCACTAATGCCCATTATTCTTGTATTGTTGCTCTTGGCATCATCATGCAGCTTCTGGATTGTCATTTCATGCTGCTTTGTCCTCAAGGTCCGAAATCCTATCCTCAGCATCCTTTAGGCAGTTTTGCATGCTTTCAATAGAGTTTTTTGTTTCTTGGATGTCTCTTTGAGTTTGTTTCATGAATCCTGCTTGTTTTCTATATTGTTCATTCAAAGTTTCAATCAGTTTCCCATGCTCATCTACTTTTTTCTCTAGTTCTTTTTTAGCTGCATTCAACAACTCCTCTACTAAAGTTCTTATTTCTGTCTTTACATGGGAGACTACTTCTAATTTGATTTCCTCTATAGCCTCATGCAGTTGTTTTTTTATTTCACTGGCTATCTTTTCAGAGATTCCTGGTGTGTTACTTTTGGGGTCCTCTATTTCAATGTCTCCTATACTTGCTTCTGGTGAACTATATGTTTGAGACTGCATTTTGCTTTTTTGTTTTGTCATTTGCACTCTGCCTGGTGTTTTCTATGTGTAGGAGGGAATCACACACACTCTTTTCAGGCTTCCCCTAAGTTCCCGGTGGCAGGGAGGTCCCACGGGGGAGATTCTGGGCAGCCTACCCCTGCTGCAGGCTTCCGCTGAGTTTCCGGTGGCAGGGCGGCCCCACGGTGGAGCTTCTGGGCAGCCTACCCCTGATGCAGGCTTCTGCTGAGTTCCCGCTGGCATGGCAGGCCCATGGTGGATGTTCCGGGAAGCCTAGGCCTGATGCAGGCTTCTGCTGAGTTCCCCCTTTGTGAGAATCTTATGGAGGAGTGTTGTATCCATGTGCATTAGGAATACTGGTATTAGTTCTTTGGTTGTTGAGAATTTATCTGGTTTATAATCAGGGTAAGCCACAAAATATGAACTTGAAAACATTGCTTCCCTTTAAATTGCATAGAATTAGTTTAGGATGCACTGATGTTGGTTCTTCTTTAATGATCTGGTCAATTTTTTAGTAACCCAGTCCTAAACTTTCTACTGTTGGAAGATTTTTTTTTTAAATTACTGTTTCACTGTCATTGCTTGTTATTGATCTATTTTTTAAAAATTTTCACCCCATTCAATTTCAGTGGGTTACATGTTTATACAAATCTGTTTCTTCTGGATTTTCCAATTGGAATATCCAATTGTATTTCTTATTGGAATACAACTTTTCAAAATAGTTGCTACTACCTTCTGAGTTTTGTTACAATATTGCCTTTTAGGTCTCAACTTTTTAAAAAAACTTTATAGTGTTTCTTTAGGATAATTTCAAGATATACTTTTCAAAGCGTTAATACTTCATTTCACTGATAATTGTAATGTTCTTTTAGTCTCCGTTTCACTAACTTTAGCTATGATCTTTCTTCGCATCTATAAACTTCACTCTTGAACTCCTTGCACTGTATCTAACAGATGTGGGTATGCTATATTTACATTATTATTTCATTCTAGAAATTTTTAAATCTCTACCTTGCTTTCTTCAAAGACTCATTGGTCATTCAAAAGTATATTATTTAATCTCCTTGGGTTTGATTTGTTTGGTTTCTCGTGTTGCAGATTTATAATTTTATTCCATTGTGATATAACAGGACATATGAAATTATTCCAGTTTTTGTACATATTAAGACTTGTTTGGGGGATTTAAAGTGGTATATTTTGGAGAAAATTCTGTACATTGCTGAAAGGAATATGCATTTCATTTCATTTGGAAGGAATATTCTGTAGATATCTTTTAAGTTCATTTGATCTATAGTGTAATTTAACTCTGATGTTCTTTATTGATTTTTGTCTGGATGAGCTATTTATGAAAGTGGGGTACTAGAATTACCTACTATAATTGTATTGAGATATATCTGTCCCTTTATGTCAAGTAGAATTTTTTATGAAATTGGTTGTGAAGACATTTGGTTATGTATGTTCATAATTGTCTTATCCTCTTTGTGGATTTTTCTCTTTACTAATGTGTACCAAACTTATTTGTCTCTTCTAATTTTGACTTGAAGTATACTTTGTTGGATATGAGCATGGATAATCTATTTGCCTTTAATTTGTTTGCATGGGCTATCATTTTACATTTTTAAAATTTATATCTATATTTGTCTTTGTTAGGTGTAGGGTTCTTTTTGCAAGTATCATATACTTGCATTTTATCTTTAATACAATGTGTATCTTAATTGGAGAATTAAGGTCATTTATATTCAGAGTTATTATTGACAGGTACATACTAAGTCTCTTGATTGTTATTATTTTTGTGATATTTGATTTTTTTTCCTAATACTCGGTACTGTTTTCTTCTTCTTTTGTATGTAGCAGAACAGCATTAACTCTGTAATGCTAACTTAGTGTCATGACTTCCCTTAGTTTCTCCTAAAATTTCTAGGATAGCATTACTTGATATAGCAATGTAGGTTTATAATTATTTTCTTCCAGAGCTTGAAATACATTATTTAGTGTGCTTCTGGCCTGAGAATTTCTGCTGATGAGTCTGTTGTTATTCTGATGTGTTCATTTTCAGTTGATTTGTCATTTTCTCTTGAAGCATTAAATTTCATTTCATTGCTTTTCTCTTAACACTTTACCTATGATATGATGTGGAGAGGTTCTTTTCTACTCATGTTGGTTTGGAGTTCTTAATGCTTTCTGTATCCCACTGTGCATGTCTTTCCCCAGATTTGGAAGATTTTCTACTAATATTTCACTGAATGGACTTGCTATCTTTAGTCTGCATCTTGAGTCCCTCTTGCATTCCAAAGACACTCAAACTTGCTTTTTAAAAAATCCTATCACAGAGGATTGCATGTTTTTCATACCTGTTTTTCTTTATTGTTGCATAAACATAATAATTTATCAGTTTTATCAACATGTCCTCATACTATTTTCTGCTTCATCAAGCCTACTGGTAAGGTTTTCCACTGAAATTTTAAAATTTATCATATTGAGATTTTTATTTCCAAGATTTCTTGGTGTTTACTAGAATTTATTTTTTATAAAACTGTTATCTCATATATAACATTGTCTTCCATATTTCATTATTTTATTTCTAGACTTCAGTTTTGATGATCATTGCTTTACATTCTTCAGTAATTTATACAGTTTGATGTCAGTGGACTAAATTACTATGGAAGTAGTAACTTTTGTAGGAGACATATTTTTTATGTTTCTTTTATTTCTATATCAAGAAATGTACATTTGTTGCCAGGGATTTAGCTCAGCGGCATAAGCACCTGCCTTGCAAGCACGCAGTTATGGTTCAATCCCCGGTAAAAAAAAAAAAAAAAAAAAAAAAAAAAAAAAAAAAAAAAAAAAAAAAAAAAAAAAAAAAAAAAAAAAAAAAAAAAAAAAAAAAAAAAAAAAAAAAAAAAAAAAAAAAAAAAAAAAAAAAAAAAGAAAGAAAGAAAGAAAAAAGAAAAAAGAAAAAAAATTGTACATTTGTTAAGCTGGACACCTTTCCTACTTTATGTGAGGACCTTTTAGGATGCAACCACCCCTCTCTTGATGATGTGGTAGATACTGCATTGTTGGGGAGTGTTCATTTGTGTTTCATAGAATAATTTTCCTGTTACTTTAGCAGTGATTAGTATTTTTTGACACAGTGCTCCCTATATCAGAGGCCAAGATTTCTATTATTGGCTCAGGCAACCATGCTGAAAACTGCTGAGTATATGTAGTATATGTAGTAAATCCTTTATGGTTATGCCTAATGTTGTCAAAAACATACATTCTTAAAGGACATGACAGTAACCTACATTGAGGCCCTACATGGGTGGGCTAGCCATGGTCATTGCATTGTTTCTCTCTGCAATAGTTGTAGGGAAGCTGTCCAGGAGGAGGTTTTCAGACATCTCCTCATCATGTGTAATTTGGGTCTGGTCATCAGCTGAGAATTTTTATCTCCATTCTTTGTGGAGAATGACCTGAATGATTCTCCTTAAAAGAAGAGAAACTATCTCCATTTTGGCTAAATTTGGCCCTATTTCCATGTATTAATATGTACAGAGCTGGCTGGAATTTTTATTTATCCCTTCAATTGATTATAAGCAATGTAAATTGGTCTGGATGAGGTGCTGATGTGTAGCCTTGGAAGCAAGGCAATAGGTATGTATTTCCCTGTCCCCATAGCTCCCAAAAAACATGTCACAGGAGAGTCAAGCACCATGCTGCTGGCTGAGATGCGCCTCACCATAAGAGGCTATGACTTCCCAGGGCAAAAAAGACTACACATCAGATCTAAAGCACTGACCCCAAAACATTAGTTATTACCTCAAATTGTGTTATGCAAATTATTCTTTCTGCATACCCTTTTATCTGCACATTGCAGAGGTGATTTCAGGTCTGCTAGATAGCCCAGCTCACAGCACTCATGTACTTCCTACTATCTCACAGTTGCTCATCTTTGAGCCACTCTCTTCTTCAAGAATGAATAAAATCCAGGTTTGGCCCTGGGTCAAGGTCTTTGTTCCAGTTAACTATCACCCCAGCTGGATTTAGGACTCTCATGGCTCCCCACAACTATAAATATGCCTTGGTGTCTTTATTCTCACTGTGGGTTACACTGGAAGTGGTAGATTGGAAATAGCTCACTAGAATTCCAATAACTTTTCCATGGGATTATAAATATAATCTTCCTGGATGGCACTGAGGTCTGAGATGGCTCACTATACCTACTCATTTTATTATGTTAAAGATAGTAAAATCCAACAAAAAGTATATCTATTCTTTGAGTTAAAATGTTCACCAACTTTTGAGTGAGATTTGATTGTACATGGGTAAGGTCTGCTGTCTTTTGTTGTGTGAGGGTTGTAGCTCAGCACTAGAGTATGAGTCTTAAGTATTAAAGTTGTCATGCTTGATCTCCCACACCACATAGAAATTGAGTTACAACTGACAGCAACAAAAGTAATCACAATGAACCAGATATAGCAACAGAGTAAAAACCCAGTACCAACTATGATATACATAGCCCTCACAATAACCACTACAAGGATTGCAGAGATAAAAATAATATAAGCTAAAAAGCTTTACAGTAAGAGAGAAGAAATTAGGAAAAAAGAAAATATGAGAAAAT
This sequence comes from Hydrochoerus hydrochaeris, assembly GCA_004027455.1. Classification (NCBI taxonomy): domain Eukaryota; kingdom Metazoa; phylum Chordata; class Mammalia; order Rodentia; family Hydrochaeridae; genus Hydrochoerus; species Hydrochoerus hydrochaeris. The sequence continues at coordinate 294,396 of PVLA01001870.1, forward strand.
AAGAAAAGTTAAAATATTTTTAAAAGTAAATGACAAAGCCAAAGAACAGTAGAAAATAAAGGAAGAAAAAATCAGGTGTGGTAATAATGCAAACCAACAGGGCAGTCTCAGTCATTTAGGAGGAAAAGTAAGACTACACGTCCAAGGTCAGCCAAAGAAAGTAAGAGACCTTATCTCAAAAGAGAAAAATAAAAAGGATTGGGGATATAGTTAATAAGCTTAATATATCAGCTTGATCCCTAGCATTATGCACACATACTTCATCCTACCCCAGTATACACATTCAGAAAGCAAAATCAAAATATATAATGAGAGAGCCAGGTAACACATGGCACAACAGTGACTCCTTCTTGAATGGGTTTATGCAGCTGCTTGTTCCTCCCTAGGGGTCTGCAGGGGAGACAGATAGTGGTTATCAGTTGCAAAAGCTGTTGATATCCTTTGCAGAAAACGCTAAGTGGGCCTCCACTGTCCGGGGCTGTCATGGAAGTCATTGTGGTATTCACTACCAAAAGTCACTGAGGTTGTCTACAGAGCTGGCCACTGGTTACTGTGATGCCAGATACCAAGTGGTGCATTCTGACAGTTCCCTCCCTTCTGTGTTACTAGCTATTTCTAGATATCTCAGATATGCTTGTCTGCACAGAAATCCTTTCTGTGCAGTTATTCTCTTTTTTCCCACTTTGCTATTACAAGTTCTTAATTAGACACAAGGTTTGCTATAGTATTGTTCTTCATAGATAGACTAGTTCACTTCTAAGGTATAAAGGTTGGTATTTTCTATTTCATCACCTTACTGACATCATTCCTTCTTTTATTTTCTGCTTTGCTTTTTTAAACAATGTAACAGAGTCCAAATTTCAATAGTCACCTTTTATCAGATATATATTCAGTTTTCTTAGCTCCAAAAACTCTAAAACTTTTTTTCTAGTATTATCCTAGTCTGAATTTATTCTGTCTTCAATTCATATATAACGTCCCTTGATTTGACAATCATATCAGTTTAAATGTACTCCTTGTCAATCATTAACACCTATCATGTCTTCATCACCTCAGTCTGTAGCCTCTGATTTGACATCTCTCATCAGCTCTCAAGAAAGGTGCTTTTCTTCCTATGTTTCAGTTCATCAGATATGAACTACCTTTAACATCACTGAATGTCATTCTCCTCACATAACCAGCCCAAAATATCAGCTCTGAAGTCAGTCTGCAAGAATCTACCAATTATTGGTTGTATAACTATGAGAAAGTCATTTGATATTATATAACTATAATTTTACTTATAAAGTTATTATCTCATATCAAACTTATACAGAATATTTATAAAATTATGTATATGCAACAGGAATCAGTGATGGAAGTAAAAATGCTTATATCATGAACAGTCACATTTAAAAGTTTCCCAAGCACTCCAAGATCCATACTGAACTTTAAAAATTTTTTCCAAAATTCTATAATGGAAAAAACCCAAAAGCAAGAGAAAGGAGTTGAAGTAGCCAAAAAAAAGATAGGGATTCTCCTGGAATGAATCTGAAGATATTTCATACAAATCTAGCAAATGTAAAGCTATGTGATAGGTTATGAATATAAAATGGTAAAAAGTTATTTCAAATTTTCATATGTTGCTGCCAAAAGTGTAAACTTGTGGAAATATTGATAGAGAACTTTGAAACATACCAGAAGGACCTTTAAAATGTATCTATATGGTAATAGTATTTCATTAAAGTTGCTGATTTTTGATAGCTACATCACAGTCACAGAAGAGTAAAAACTATACCATAGTTTCTGAAATACCAAAATATTTGTATTAAGGATTATGTCTGAAACTTACTGTTTGTAAAGATTGTACTCTGCTGCATTTGGTCACTCTCTGATACAAGCAAGCTTCACCAAGAATGCAATTTGCCATACCTATGGCTATGTGTGAATGAGAGTGGGCCGCAGATCTCAGATATTTGGTCAAACATAATTCTGTATGTGTCTATGAAGAGGTTTGGATGAGGTTATCATTAAAACCAAAGGACTTTGAAGATTAATGTTTACAGTGAAGGTGGGCCTCAAGTATTCAAAACACTGTTCAACCTCCCTTTAATAATAAAAAAAAATTTTATCAGTAGACTGCCTTAGAGTCAAAATGCAACTGTTTCAAGTTTTTAACCTATTGTCCTAATCCATCTAACTGTGGATTCATGAAGCCAGTACAATCACAGCAGCCAATTCTTTCTCTATCTCTGGAGAACACTGATAAATATAGAAGGTAACAAAAAATGCCATGAAGCTCTCTTATTGAAATTTAGGAGCTTATTTATTTATTAAACACTCTTCTGAGCATTTTTGACTAGATTCCAAAGTTACAGTCCAGATCTTCAAACAAAATTAATTCTAACAACTTTTACCACTTTAATCATTGTTTTAGTAGACAGATACCAGTTTTTTGGGTTTCATATTCTGCCATGTTTGGTGATATAACTATAACTTGTTTTTAAATGATTCAGTCATATACATATGCACAAATAAAAAATACAATAAAACATTAACGTTTGGGAAACTGAGCATAAAGCAACTGAGAATTCTTTCTACTATTCTTTTTTTTTTTTTTTTTTGTACCAGGGATCGAACTCACAACCCAGAGCTTGCCAGGCAGGCACTTATGCTGCTGAGCTAAATCCCAGCCCTTATTTGTACTATTCTTGAAACTGAGCACCAATTATATAAAATTAAACACCCTTAAATGTACCTATCTTAAAGACTGAAGTAGAAGACTGAATACATGTGAAGAAGAAGAGGAGGAGGAATAAGAGGAGGAGAAGCACAAGGAGGAAGAGGAGGGAAAAGAAGGAGAAAGAGAGAGAGAGGAAGGAAGGAAGGAAAGAAGGAAGAAAGGAAGAAAGAAAGAGCAACTTTTCTTAGGCCTCCAGAAACTACAAAGGAGTTGTAGTGCAGGACTGAACCAGTGCTGGATTTCTTACAACACTCTTCTGTGGACACTAATCCCATGTGTTTTATTCATACTGGCATGAAACATTTTTTTCCAAATGGAAAATACTAAGTTTAGAAAAACTTATAGGGTACATGTAAAAAGTGTCTCATGTTATTATAATTTTCAAAATGCAATTTTAAAAATAACCACTGGGTCACATTCTTATAAAGTATGCCAAATGTTTTCCCTCATTATACAAAGTCTGAATTGGTTAATTTTCCCTGAACTTTTAAAAAAGAAGTGATAAACAGAAACAATCCTAAAACCAACCAACCTACTTAATATTAATATACACCTTTTTTTTAAATACAATTTTTTAAATAGGAAAGTGAGAAAGAAAAATCACGGGTTAAAAATAGGCAATGATCCATTTTCTACAGGTAAAATTTTTACAAAGACCAAACAAATTCATATCTAAAAGTAAATAATTCAGGCTTTTAGTAAAATCAATAGTCATAATAGAAACCAAAAGTCAATTATTTACAACTTAGAATCCCTCTAACAAATGTGCCCCTGAGAAGCATTAACCTTTGTTTTGTACCATCTTGAAAACTTGTTTATTTTATTTTTCAAATGATGTAATGTTTTAATAGTGTATCAGCAACTATGTGGTTAATGCTTTGATATTCATAAAAAAATCATTTATCATAAGGATCTGCCACTTTCCTGAGAAGAGCTTTGGTTCTGCTTTAGAAGTCTCATATAAATTAAAAATTTTATCAAATATTAATATGGATTTAGATGATACAAGAAGCCACAGACAACCAAGTTACCTCTCTGTATATTTAGGAATTACTGTCTCTTTCAAGGTATTTGCACTAGAAAACTTACTCTGTACAATTAATATTTCATTAGACAGAGATGAGCGATCAAAATCTTGGGAAACCTGAACTCAAAACTGCTAACAAACACTTCTAGTGCTAAGTCATATGATTGACTTATTACAAATTTATTATGAGAGAAAACAAACATAGCCACCAACTTTGAGACATACTTTAAGCACTGCTTTTCAACACAAAATGACTAAAACTAAACAATGCTTATTATAAAATGTATCTTACTTCTGTCTTATGAAATTTCCTTTATTTTGTTAATTAAAAAATTATTTTTCAACTAGGTATAGTGACATATGTGTGTTCTCAGCACTTGAGAAGTAGAGCCAGGAGGATTGCCATGAGTTTGAGGTCACCCTGGGCTACATACTGAGCTCAAGGTCTGACTGAACTACATAGCAAGACTTTGTCTTTAAAAAATTTTTCAGGTACAAATGTAACTGATGAAAAATTTTAAAAGATTTAAGAATGCTTACAATACTATTTTTCACTGTCAAATACTTGGTATTTTAAATATTACATAATTTTTGTGTCTTTTGGTAAACTAAGCACTAGGTTCAGAGTTTGTGGAAACAAAGACAAGGAAAATAATTTCAAAATCATTGTGACAATGGTCTTTTTAGCAAAATAGTCAGTATCCAAACCAAAAGCAGTAAAGTCACTCTTACAGGCTACACTATGCCCTTTCCTTCCCCTCAACAACAAATTTGTATTTTGAAGTCCTAATCCCCATCAACTCAATATTTGCAGATAGGATATTTAAAGAATCAACAAAATTATAATGAGGTCATTAGGTATCCCTAACCCAATAAGATTTGTGTGCTTATACAAGGAAATTCAGATACAGATACATAAAGAGGGAATTAATGTGCAAACACAGGGAAGAATACTGCTCTCCACAGTGAAAAAGGACTGAGCAACATTTTTACCACACAATTGTCAGAAAGAACCAATTTTATTCACACCTTAATTTAACCCTAACTTCCAACTTCTAAACAGAAAGAAAATAGATTTCTGTTATTTATTCCACCCAATCTGTACCTTATCTGCAGCAGTCCTAGCAAACTCATTAAAGTATTTTTTCTTCTTCTATATAAACAACAATGACCTCTCCTGAGTGGTGATGAGCAGATGCTCTGTCCACTGTTCCTCCCACTCCTCAGAAAGCTGCTTTCTTTTTCCTACATCTAGGCCTAAATAGATGTCTGTCATGGAGCAAATCCCTCTGTAACAGACAAATCCACAATACAGTTTCAGTCTTTTTCCATATGTGAAATTAAAAAGTAAAAGATAGTTTTTTTTGTTACAAGTTGAAGACATCTCTGCACTAGAGCTATGATCTGACTACCAATGGCAATAAGATTGTGTGGGAAAGTACTTCAGGCGGGACTGTGAGCATCAGAGGTGTGAGGTTAAAAAACATCCTGAAGTTTACTGATCTTGCTGCTTTATCATGTTTTCCTGTGAGAATTGTCGCTTTCCTGGTTCCAATGTGGGGCTCTAGAATTGGGTTCTGCTCTTGTATCTACACATTGTGATAGTTAATTTCATGTGTCCACTTGATTAGGTCACAGCAGTGGTTGATCATTATGCTTTAGTGTGTCTGTGAGACTATTTCTAGATGAGATTTTCATTTGAATTGGGGAACTGGCTAAAGCAAATACAACTCTGCAATGTTAGTAGGTATCTGCCCAGCACACTTCACTCCACCCATCTAGGGAGACTCCAAGAGCTGCTCAAGGCCTGGTAAGGCCTGCCTAACAATCTCAGCTGGTGACACCCACTCCATTACAGACAGCCACCATCAACCTAGGAAGCAAGTGGGACATTGTAGCATTTGGCTGCATGAAGGGAATACAGGACAATGATAAAATGAAACAGCAAAACGCATCTCAAACCTCCAGCCCATCCCAAAAAAGTCTAGGAGACATGGACATAGAAGAAAGTGTAAGTCACACACCTGAAATTTCTGAATTGATAGCAAATGAAGTAAAGGAACAACTCCATGAAGCTGTAAAGGAAATCAGATCAGAAATAATCTCTCAGGTAAAACAAGAAATGATAAATGTAATGAAAGAAATGCTGAACACATCTAAAGAAGACATAGTTTAAAAAAATAAAGGAGCACTGGAGAGGGAAACCTTGAATGAACAATATAAGAAAGAATTAGAATGTATGAAATAGATTCAAACAGATATGCAGGAAATAAAAAATTCCATCAAAAGTTGAACAAATTCCATCAAACCACCTGAACAAATGTGAAGACAGACTTTCAGACTTCAAAGACAAGACTGCAGTTAGTGAGCAGGAAAGGAAAGATCTTTTTAACATAACAAGGAATCAGGAAATAACAATTCAACAGTTGCAAGATGATGTAAAGAGAAACAATATAAACTTGGTAGGCATAAATGAAAAAGAAGGCAACAACACAAATTATATAAAAGGACTATAGAATAGCAGGAAATTTGCCAAATATGGGAAAAGAAACTGACATACAGATAAGTGAAGCATTTGGACTCCAATTAGCCTAACCAAAATAAATCTACACCCAGACATATAATAATCAAGATCCCAGAAATCCAACATAAGAAGAGACTATTAAAAACTGTTAGAGAAAAGAAACAAGTCACCTATAAAGGAAAGCCACAGCAGACTTCTCAACACAATCAAGTCAAGAACACAAAATATTTTAAAATCTAAAAGAAAACAATTTCCAATCCAGATTGATGTACCCTAGAAAGACATTGTTCAAAATTGATGGAGAAATAACATACTTGTATGACAAAGAACAACTCAAGAACTTCATAACCACCAAGTCAACCCTACAAAGAATACTGAAAGATATTCTAGATAGACATAAAAATGAATACAATTTCAAGAATCCCAACAGAAAAAAAAAAACACCAGGCAGGGCAAATAATTAAACAGAAGGAAGAGGTAAACAACCAATAGCAGAAACATGACAAAAATAAGCCAAAATATATTAATAATAACCATCAATGTAAAAGACCTCAATTCACCAATCAAAACAAACATTGGCAGAATTGATCAAGAAACAAGAACCAATCATATGCTATATACAATAAACCTATATAACTTAAAAGGAAATTCATAGACTGAAAGTCAAAGGACAGAAAACAATACTTCATACGACAGGAACTACCTCCCATAAAAAGCAGGGGTGGCTATTCTGTTTGCAAACAATGTGAATTTCAAACCAAGAATGATCAAAAGAGAAGCCGGGCATGGTGGTGCACTCCTATAATTCCAGCACTCAGGTGGTGCACTCCTATAATCCCAGCACTCAGAAGAATGAGGCAGGTGGATTGTTACATGTTTGAGACCAGCCTGAGCTACAAAGTGAGCCCAAGGTCAGCCTTAACTGCATAGTGAGACTCTGTCTCAAAAAAGACCAGAGAGAGAGAGAGAGATAAAGAAGGTCACTACATATTGGTTAGGGGAAAAATTCAAGAGGAGGAGTTTAAAATCTTAAATATATATGCACCAAATATGGGTGTACCCAGCTATATAAAACAAAAATCAATAGACATAAAAAATCAAATAAGTGATAACACAAATATAATGGAGGACATTAACACCCCATTGACACAAAGAGAAAGATCAACTAGACAAAAAATTAGCAAAGAAATAACAGACCTGAATCAAACCTGTGAACAAATGTACTTAGTAGATGTATATAGAGTATTGTACCCAACAACACTGAAGCACATATTCTTTTCAGAGACATTCTCTAAAATAGAGCATATACTAGCCCACAGAACATGCTTAAGTAAATTCAAAAGAATTGAAAGTATTCCATGCATATTATCTGATCATATTGCCATGAAATTGGAAATTCATGACAAAAGAAACTGCAAAAACTCAAGAAACATATAGAAATTAGATAATACACTCTTTAATAATCCATGGGTCATAGAGGAATTAACAAAGAAGTTAAACAATATCTACAAGCAAACAAAAATGCAAATACAACTTACCAGAACTCATTGGATGTAATGAAAGCAGTCATCACAGGGAAGTTTATTGCAGTGAATTCACACATTAGGAAAAAAGAAAGGATGCAAATAAACAACCTGATGCTACATCTCAAACATCTAGAAAAAGAAGAGCAAGTGAAGTCCAAAACCAAAAGACTTGAGGAAATGATGAAGATCAGAGAGGAAATTAACATAATTGAGTTGGTTCTTTGAAAGAATAAATAAAATTGATAAGCCTCTAGCCAAAAAAGGAAAGAAAAAACTCAAATTCATGAAAAAGGTGAAATCATTACAAACCCTGTGGAAGTACAGAAGATTATCAATACCTACTTTGAAAACCTTTACTCTCATAGGTTTGATAACAGAGAAGAAATGGACAGAGTTATATAAACATATGAATTATGAAAGCTGGATCAAGAAGATGTAAAACTGCTGAAAAACTCAGTTTCAGGTAATGAAATTAAAGATGTAATTAAAACCTTATCAAAAAAGAAAAGCCCAGGTCCTGATGAATTTACTAGTGAATTCTACAAGAACTTTAAGAATGACTTAATGCTAACACTCCTCAAACTCTTCAACCAAACTGAAAGATAGACCATTCTCCCTAACCCATTCCTGGAAGCAAATACCAAAACCAGCTAATACCAAAACCAGAGAAAGACCCACTGAAAAAAAGAGAACTAAAGGCCAAGCTCCCTAGTGATCACAGATGCAAAATCCTCAATGAAATACTGTAAACAAAATGCAGCAAGTCATCAAGATTACACACCATGACCAGGAGGGATTCATCCCAGAAATGCAGGGATAATTCAACATACACAAATAAATAAAGATAATACACTATATTAGTAGTGCCAAAGCTAAGAGTCACATGATCATCTCAGTAGATACAAAAAAGCTTTTGATAAAGTCCAACAGTTGTTCATTATAAAAACTGCAGAAAACTGGAAAGGATGGTCTTTACCAAAAGCCATCTGAGACAAACCAACAGCCAATATCATACTAAATGAAAAAACTGACAGCTTTCACTCTAAAATGTGATAAGGTCATTCACTATCATCATTCCTATTCAATATAGTTCTGGAAACATTATGTAGAGCAATTAGACAAGAGAGAGAAATAAAAGGAATAAGGATAGGAAAGCAAAAAGGTAAATTATTATTATTTGCTGATGACATGATACTCTACAATAGAAGACCCCCAAAACTCCATTGGAAGACTTTGAGATATAACAAATTCAGTAATGTAGATGGATACAAAGTCAGCAATCAAAAATCAATAGCAGTTCTCTACACAAACAACAAGCTCACTGAGAAATAAGGGAAACCACACCTTTTACAATAGTGCAAAAGAAATTCTGGGGAACAAAAGCAAGGTTGGAGGGCATTGCAATGCCTGACTTGAAATTACACCACAAAGCTACTGTGACAAAACCAGCATGGTACAGGAATAAAAACAGAACTAAAGATCAGTGGAATAGATTAGAAGATACAGCCAACTTATCTTTGATGAACGGGTCAAATATGCTCACTAGAAAAAAGATAACCTCTTTATAAGTGGTTCTGGAAAAACTAGTTTTCCATATGCTGAAAACTAAAATTAGATCCACATCTATCACCATGCATTAGACTAAAGCCAAAATGGATCAAAGATCTAAGTATTAAAACAGAAACACTAAATCTACTGGAAGACAAAAGTAGGTAGAAATATTAAAGTCATAGGAATAGGCACAGACTTCATGAACAAAAATCAAACTGCATGGGAAACACTTTGCAGAATCAACAACTGGAATCTTGTCTTATTAAAAAAATTTTATGTGTCAAAAGAAATCTCCAGCAGAGAGAAAAGCAAACCTACAAATTGGGAAAAATCTTAGTCAACTGTCCCTCAGAAAAAGGACTTCTATACAGAACATATAAAGAATTTTTTAAAAATCAGGCCCCAAAATTCAAAGACCAAATCCAAAAATAGGTATCTGAGATGAATATACACTTTTCAAATGAAGAAATACAAATGGCAAACAAACACATGAAAAAATGTTCAGCATCATTTCTCATTAGAGAAATACACATAAGACAACACTGAGATTCTATCTTACTCAGAAAGAATAGCCAGGATCAAGAAATCAACCAATAATAAATGCTGGAGGGGTTGTGGGGGAAAAAGAAAACTTCTCCAATGTTGGTTGGAGTATAGACTGGTAAAACCATTGTGGAAATCAGTGTGGAGATTCCTCAAAATACTAGGATTAGAGGTCCCATTTGACTCAGCTATCCTGCTTCTGGGCATATTCCCAGAAGCACTGAAAACATCATACCACAGTGATACATGTGCACCCATGTTTATAAAAGCACAATTTGTGATAGATCTTGGAAACAATCCAACTGTCCAGCAACTGAGAAATGGGTAAAAAAGATGTGGTATTTTTATACAGTGGAATATTACTCAGCTATAAAGAAGGATCCCATTGAGGATTTTATAAATAAACGGTTGCAACTTGAGGCCATACTGATAAGGTGAAATAAATCAGACTCACATGTGTAAATACTGTACTTTATCCCTAGTGTAAGAAGCTGAAAGAGTAAATAAGAGCCAAACTCTTCAATAAATATTGTGAAAGATTAAGGAACTCCTCAAACAGGAAAAATAACTCAGAGAAAGGGATAAAATAAAGATATAAATGTGTGTATGTATATATGATAAGATGATAGTACTACTAATTCTATTAGTTCTTGGAACAGAAGAATTACTACTCATACACTTAGATCAATTTTGCACATCTATATCTGGTAATCTGAGCAACTCTTTTGAAGATAACTATGCCAAATAACCATTGTTAAATTCCCATCATCTTGTCTTGAAAGCCTATATTATTATTGTTTGGGGTCTTTTGTTATTGTTTTGTCTCTTTTGCTTCTTGTTTTCCTTGTCCATGATTTTTGTTTGTTTTCCCCCTTTTTAAAATAAAATTTTAAAAAGGAAGGGGCACAAATGATGGGATATGAGAATTTAAAGCAAAGGGGATTCTTTTGAGGGTGACTATTGGCAACTTCTTTTAGTGTAATTCTTAAAAATTTTATAATTTCATTATAATTTTTCATTCATACCTCATACATTTGGGCTACTAAGTGGCACTTTTGACAAATTATATATTATTTTACTATGCTTTTATTAATGCAATACCACAAAACAAACTTACAAATTAATCTTCACCATCACTATCAAGAGGGTTGGATATAAAAATCTTTTAAATTACAATGTTCCTTTAAGAATGATTTCTTATGCAAGTGATAACTAATTGTGAACTATGTTTCAAGATTAGATTATTAAAAATGGAAACCATATTTACACAGTATTGCAAAATTCCTTTAAATGGAAGTACTCTCTTAGGGGAGTTAGAAGATAATAATTAAATATAATCCTATCTTCAAAGACATCTATTGCTTTTTGTGACCTAAAAAAGAAGACCTGGGATGGAAACAATTAGATTGTCTTAGGGTTTTGCTTTCTTTTCCCTGCCTATAATTGAAACCACTGGATACTATCCCACAGTCATCCAAAAAGTTTTAAAACCAATGTTAGGGGGTGTTTATTAACCCAAACTGGAAACATTAATAAGGAACATGGCCCTGAATGGGAAAAAAGACATTTGAAACAATGTTAGCATAACCCAAATGCTCAAATGAGTGTCAGCCTTCAATATATAAAAATACTGAAGACTAAGTGAGAATATATAAGGTCTAGAATTTGAAATTCATTCTGAACTCAAAACCACAAAAATATCATATCTGTGGCAATATTTTAGTCTACATTTCATCCTTCCTCTCAAAGAAACTATACACTGCAGGTCAGAGACTTGCTGAGATTCTCAGGTCACATTAATATCTACATAGCAGATTAAGGAGAAAATAATCCACATACATTTTCAGACTTGGAAGATTTTTTAATGAATCCTCTAGTAAGATCGGGAAATCCCAGTACCAGAAAAAAATTGAGATAAACAGAAGTATCAGAAGTGACAATATCAATCAAGTGCAGGAGATATTTATGTAGACGTGAGAAACTAAACACATCAATATTTCACTAAAAGTAAGAAATAAGTCTTAAAAAGCAAAAAATACTAAGGAGTTCTAGGGACATACTGAGTCATGAAGACAGTTCAGTTTGCTAAAATATGATTAAGAAGTCAAGTCTCTAGTTTAGGCTGGGTCATTCACTCACAATCAGCAAGAACTTTATCCTCTTTTACCCAAATATACATATCAAGCATAATATATAGTTATCTGAACTCAGTGTTAAAGGAATACTTTAAAATGCTTTGGTTATAAAGAGTTATAATGAAATAAGCTTTACTAGTATTATGGTTACTTAATATTTGTAAGTCTTTATTTCAAATACTAAGTATTATAGTCAATGTATATTTTTAAAATACAAATCTTATTAAATTTATAGCACATGGAGAATGATATAAATTAAAAGAAATATTAAAATGATCATAAAATATTGTTTTCTACTGCCTTCTGAATTACAACTTTAAATATGATTCCTCTGATGTTCTAATACTCTCCAATAACTACATCAGAGGTATTTAATACTTAAAATTATTGTAAAGGATATTTAATAAGAACAGAATGTGGGAGAGACATCTGAGAAGATGACAGAGTGGTGAACTGGAAAAAAATAGCCTCTCTGAGATTGGGTGACCACACACTGGAATATAGTAATGTGATGAAGAGGAGGAGGGAAGTGGGGTTCTGGGATCCAGGAAGGATCCTAAGTGAGAATTGAAGCTCACACAGAGAGAACAAAAACAGAAACTTCAACGAAAAAGAAGGAAGTGGTAGATGATGCTTTCACCCTGAGTTGTGACTACTGCATGGGAGAGAGTTTGAATATATATACACACAGACTGATGACCCCAGAGCCCTCCATAGAGACATGCACCAGTGGAGTGGAGCAGTGGGATTAGTGGACTCCAGTAGTTAGTGAGCTATTTGGTTTCAAACAAGAGACAGTAACTGGCTGGGTACCATCTTGGAGAGAAGCCGAGTGAGCTCAGAGCTGAGAACAACTGTTGGCTCCACCTAGTAGTCACACACTGCTACAGGCTGAATGGGTCTGGTTCCAGCCTCATGGTCAGAAACCAGCCTGAATTTCAGAGGAAATAAAGATGTAGGTTTGCTGGGATTATCTACTATGCCACTATAAAACTACTGTTCACTTGCTGGAATTAATCAACAGGGATCTAAACTTTGTTTACTCACAATGTCTATCAGTGACAGTAGAGATGCACATTAAAGTAGACCTTTTTTCTTCTTTTTCATCTTTTTTGTATTGTTCTGTTTTTTTGTCATTGTTTGTTGTTTTTCTATGAGTATGAACATGGTTTCTAGATTTTTTTTAAATTTTAAAGAGAAAAAAAAAAGCAAAACAGAAAAAGGGGTAGAAACAATACAGAATCCTAGAAAAAAAAGCAGTTAAGAAATCATTAGTTGATAAATCACATACTGTCTTCTTAGACCTAGTTGTTAAAGTTACAAAATTAAAGCATACAAAGTGTACATTCAAACAGTGAGACTGCAAAGAAGTTCAATGATCCAGTAACAACTTAGCAACATGGTTTTCAATCCTACACACTTAAACATACATGAAGCCATATCCTCTAGAGAACTTTCTTTTCTTCTTTTTACTTTTTAAGTTCATTATCTGCTTAGTTATATCCTGTTTCAGGTTGCTCAGTACCTTACTGACTTGTTTTGTTGTTGTTATATACTTATAATCACCTTATATAATTCTGTTGCCTTGTTTTTGAGTTTCTCCTCATCCATGATCCATGGATCAGCTTTGGTGAAGTTGGGAGATTTTTGGAGGTATTTTGTTACTTTCTTATCTACTTTTTTTTTTTTTGAAGGTAGCAAAATACAGCAGAACAAGACAGAACAAACCCATGCAACTGCTGAAATAAAACTACCACAGAACCTCAGAGCAGGTCACCAGGACACAAACAATGGGCTCAATAGTACAGCCCATTTTGTTCACAGTAGCTGTTCTTTCAATCAAATAGAGGAAAATGGAAGGAAATATCGAACTTTTAAAAACAGAATATTGAATAAAGCAGTACCATTAATCAAAACTGAGCAAAACAGTGATAAAAATATTTGCCTTCAAAGAGGTTGTAGAAGGAAATCCCCCTTACTTGCCATGCTGTATACATTCATCCTCCAAAAAGATACTCAGACCGCAGGTGCCTACTTGCTAAGGGGGGAGGGGGCGGTTGGATCAATGTCTGATTCTTAGCCCACGCACTGCCAGGGTCCTAGCTGCTTACAGGCCGGCCAGCAGGCCGCCTTATCTCCCAGCGCCCAAAGTTCCAACATGATGCAGAGCTTAGGAGTCGCTGATAGTTTTCACCCTGTTGTGCCAGTGGTTTGCCAGGCCACCAGATGCTCACCAGGGCAGCGAGTAGGCTGCCTGTTCTCTAGCGCCCAAAGTTCCAACATAATGCAGAGTTCAGGTATCTGGTTTCTAGTTTTTTCGTGTGTTGTTTTGTCCTTTTTATTTCTTCCTTCTCTATTTCCCTCCTGCCTTCTGAACCAGTCTCCCAAAATTTTCATGATCCTCTTTTGTTCTCCAGCTTTGCATTTAATTTCTTTCACTTCTTCTATTTCTCTATATTTCCCCCTACTCCTTTTAAACTTTTCCCCGAGGGTAAAATTGCCATATTAATGGCTTATTTACTGAATAAAATTTTCTGGTTTTAGATTTTGTTATATAACTATGAATCTAGTTCACACAATTAAAGGTGGCAAAATAAGTTATCTCAGTTTGTCATTTTCTAGGCTGAGGTTGATGCTGTTGTTATTGCTGATTGTACCACTTAAGCCAAAGTGATGTAATTGTTTTAACAAGTTATTCTTCCTGGTATACCAATACTGATATTGCTTAAGGGTCATGAAAAATACTATAGGCAATTTCAAAGGGAGTAGGAAGAAAGTTTTCATCCCCTCCAAAATTGAAGAGGTGGGATCTTGCAATAGACTTGGCACCCAGAAGCTACACCTTGAAGACCTCTGAAAAACAGTTGTTTCCTAATGGTTATAAAGCTACTCATTAAACACAATTTACCAACATCAATTCAATAAATAAAATTTTCAAAAGTGGAAAATGAGAAGACACATAAACCCTATAAAATGAGCTCACTAAAATCAAACCCAGGGTGGCAATGAGGTAGAACATTCCAAAAACCACCCACCTGAACTCTCTGGGGAAAGAACATAGGAACAAAGCAAATAAGGCTGTAACAAAATCAAATTAGAAATAATTTTGGAACTTAGCAGAAGCCTATATCAGGCATAGACTGCTCAGAATCTCCACTGTGGACCTGCCCTGCCTCCCGGAACTTAGCAGAAGAAGCCTGCATCAGCGGTAAGCTGCCCAGAATCTCCACCGTGGGCCCGCCCTGCCTCCAGGAACTTAGCCAAAGCCTGAATCAGGGGTAGGCTGCCAGGAAGCTCCACTGAGGGCCTGCCCTGCCACCTGAAACTCAGCGCAAGCCCGCCGAAGGGGTAGGAACCTCCCCTGTGGGCCTGCCCTGCCACCAGGAACATCCAGGAGGCCCGCTCAAGACTGAAAACTGCCCTGGACTGCTACAGATGGGCCCGCCCTCCCACCTGGAACATCAGAAGATCTCAGCAGTATCTAGTCAGTGTGAGAAAATTTGGAACTTTGCTCCCAGGTGGTGAACTTTGGACTACACCGGATTGACTGTATCAATGCGGTGAGTATACCCCTAAAATAGAGGTGTACAGGGGATAAATAGGGCCAGTAATAAAAACCCCATCCAACTAACTGTAAGACTTTGGTGTGTCTGAAAAGAGTGTGTATGATCCCCTTCTACACATAGAAAAAACCAGGCAGAGTGAACATAACAAAATGAAAAAGCAAAATGCAGTCTCAAACATATAGTTCACCAGAAGCAAGTATAGGAGACATTGAAATAGAGGACCCCAAAAGTAACACACCAGGAATCTCTGAAAAGATAGCCAGTGAAATAAAAAAATAACTGCATGAGGCTATAGAGGAAATCAAATTAGAAGTAGTCTCCCATGTAAAGATAGAAATAACAACTTTAGTAAAGGAGTTGTTGAATGCAGCTAAAGAAGAACTAGAGAAAAAAGTAGATGAGCATGGGAAACTGATTGAAACTTTGAATGAACAATATAGAAAACAAGCAGGATTCATGAAACAAACTCAAAGAGACATCCAAGAAACAAAAAACTATTGAAAACGTGCAAAACCGCCTAAAGGAAGCTGAGGATAGGATTTCGAACCTTGAGGATGTAATGCTCAGACCACTGACTAACCAAATGCTCCACCATCTTGGTCTGTATGCACCATTTTAAAATTAAGTTTTTGTTTCCTACTTAAGTTTCTGTTTCATAAGATAAGTTTCCTTTTCCCCAAACTGACGCTTTGCTTGCCACCCTCAATAACCAAACAACCGTTCTTCCCGTGTTCTTACCACCCGGAATTCACCAATCATTGTTAATCTCGTCATCCTCATACCCACTATAAAGGTAACCATCCTTAGTTGTTAGGCACGCAGTCTCGACATCAATTAACAGAGACTGGGTCGCCAGGCTTGGCAATAAAACTCCTTCACTCTTGATTGATTGGCTTTCATTTCTAAATCATCATTGCACCATTACATTTGGGGCCTCGTCCGGGATGGAGGCTTAGCCCCCACCAACCCAAATTGGACTATTTTGATCATCCAGACCCTTCAATAGTGAGTAAATTTTGTCTCTTTCAGAGGGTTTTGATGGCGCGCCATACATAGGTTCTATTTGGAGGGGATGTCCTCGATTTGGGAGTTGGATCAGGGACGTAAGGCCAGAACAGTCAGTTTGGGCTGACGGCCCACTTTACTTTGTATTTGTGTTCTGCCTCGCCACCCTGACCCGCTCCATTTGTTTTTGAGCCCTCTGGTTGAACTAAATCTTGTAACCGAAAAACTTGCAGTTGAGTGAGGAGTTTCTCTTTTGACTACAGTCTGTCGTTTGTGTCTGTTGTGTCTGTTGTCTGCTGTTATTTGTCAGTTATCGTTAAGTCTCTGTTCCTTAACCTTTGCCTTTAGGAAAATCATGGGGCAGACTGGCACCAAGGAGCCGCCTACCCCACTGGCCCTAGCTCTTGACCATTTCAAAGACTTCAAAGGACGTGCCGCTGGCTATGGGGAAAATGTATATAAAGGGAAATTAATGATTTTGTCACGCAGGAATGGCTAGCAGTGACCTTCCACTTCCTCCTCCCCTCCACCCAGTCCAATTCACACACATGGCTGCCCTCCAGAGCAGAACCCCAACTGAAAGCCCCTTCTGAAGCTGTTTCCCTCTGCCCCCTGTGAGAGGTACCAATGCAAGGTGGAGGCTCTATGTTTGTTTACACCCCTTTTTCCACCTCTGATCTCTACAATTGGAAAATCCAAAACCCTCCTTTCTCTAAGGACCCCAATAGTCTGATAAATCTCCTAAAGTCTGTTTTTTCCACACACCATCCCACATGGGATGACTGCCAACAAATACTCCAAGTCCTTTTCACTGCAGAGGAACGACTACGTGTCCTCACTCTGGGTCAAAAGAGTGTTTGAGACCTGGAAGGAACCCCCTCGATAGATCTACAGAGAGTAGAACATGCCTTCCCTTCTTTGTGCCCTAATTGGAACCCAAACGCGGACAGAGGTAAGGAGGCTTTAAAACAATATTGCCAAAGGCTTCTAGATGTAATTCGAGTAGCTGCAAAAAAAAGCCTACTAATTTGTTAAGAGTAACTGAGGTAAGGCAATTGGCAGAGGAAATGGTTGCTAGTTTGGCCCACCCAGGTCATAAAGTGACTCACCATACATTTCTGTGGGTTCCTGAATGCCCAGAAAATTGGGCACAAAACCACACATAGGAAAGGCTGTTCGGGTAATGGCCCTCTACACAGAGGGCGAAGGACATCTCTTAATAAAAGATAAAAACCCAGTTTCAACTAATAGTGAGTTACTCCATGGCAAAAAGCTGTTCCTGAGGTCTGGGCCAAAAATAATCCTCCTGGGCTGGCTGTAAACCAGGTACCTTTGGTTATAGAACTATTGCCACAAGCTACCCCCATCAGGCTGTGACATTACCCCATCAGCCTCCCTGCCTGAAAAGGAATTAAGACTCACATTCAGAGACTAAAAGAAAATGGCATCTTGGTTCCTTGTGTTTCTCCCTGGAATACACCCTTGCTTCCAGTACAGAAACCAGGCACACCAGACTATCGCCCAGTACAAGATCTACAGGAAGTCAACAGGCGAGTGGTGACCTTACATCCTACTGTTCCTAGCCCTTACACCTTGCTGAGCCTACTTAATCCAGACTACACCTGGTCTTCAGTGCTGGATCTCAAAGATGCCTTCTTTACCTTGCTGATTGCTCGCGTAAGTCAACCTATCTTTGCTTTTGAATGGACAGACCCTGATATGGGGGTCACTGAACAGTTAACATGGACTCGATTGCCACAAGGGTTCAAGAATGCCCCCACCCTCTTTGATGAAGCACTAGCTAGGGACCTGCTGGGATTCAGGGAGTGCCACCCAGAGGTCACACTCTTACAGTATGTGGATGATCTGCTGATAGCCTCCCCCACTTATAAACTGTGCTTAAAGGCCACCGAGTAGCTGCTGATGACTTTGGGTCAGCTGGGGTACAGAGTCTCTGCTAAAAAGGCACAATTATGCCAGGGTACTGTAACCTATTTGGGCTATAGGTTACATGAAGGCAAAAGGGCCCTATCTGACCGGAGAGTCCAGGCCATATTGCAAAACCCCTATATAATTCCCTGAAGGGAGATACCCAAAGACCCCTGGAATGGACTAATGATTGTGATGAGGCCTTCCACCAACTTAAGCGAGCCTTAACCCAGGCTCCAGCCTTGGGATTCCCAAACGTGACCAAACCTTTCACCTTATATGTTAGTGAGCAATGAGGTGTTGCCAAAGGGGTCTTAACTCAGGAACTAGAACCCTGGCAATGACCCATAGCTTACCTCTCAAAAAAGCTTGACCCTGTGGCCAGAGGATGGCCACCTTGTCTCAAAATTCTGGCAGCAGTGACCTTACTCTTAAAGGAAGCCAAAAAGCTCACATTTGGACAAAGGCTCACCATAGTAACCTCTCACTGCCTCGAGACTTATCAAGGCCCCGCCTGAAAAGTGGCTATCCAATGCCAGGATCCTACATTACCAAGCCCTGCTCCTAGATCCAGACTCAGTAGTGTTCAAAACATCCTCAGCCTTAAACCCTGCCACTCTTATGCCCAACGATGAGCTGATCTGTCTGACCTTCCTTTGAGTGCTCCGAACTACTTTACTGATGGAAGTAGTTTCAT